>JAODAL010023301.1:0-62957 GCA_025379985.1 Phyllomedusa bahiana | reverse complement strand
CAGGATTTTCCCTATTCAAATACATCAGAAATGGAAACGAGCTGGAGTCTTGGACTTGCAGACCAGCTTCAAGAGGGACATATGAAAGGTTGGTGGAAAGCTGAAGCCTGTAGGTTGCCAAGTTAATTTGCTTGAGTATTTTGAATGACCCAAGGAAACAAGGAGAAAACTTGTACAAAGGTACATTCAAATAAATATTCCTGCAGGACAACCAGACTCTATTCCCATGTGTCTCTTCATGCATGAAATGGCTTTGAGGAGGGAGGTCTGAGTCTGTAGCCAGATGTGGAGGAAATTCCCATAAGAGAAATGGGCTGATGATACCCTGGAAGATGAGGTCATAAGAGCGGGAACTTGAGGATGATGCGAGCAGACTTTAAAGAATGGAGATGCTTCTGGAGTTTCTCCAATGTGGTTGTTATAAGAGAACTTCGTACAAGAAAGTAAATGCACACTATCATCCTGATGGGCAGAGATAAAGTGGTGAAGATAGTTCTTCAGGATTTGATTGACCCACTCCACTTGCCCATTAGTGTGTGGATGATATGTGAAGAAAAATCAAGCAGAATATTCAAAAGCTTGCAAAAAGCCCTTCAAAATTTGAAAGTAAACCAGATGCCATGATCAGAGATAATGTAGAGAGGTAGTCCATGAAGACAAAACACATGCTGAATGAAGAGTGAAGCAAGTTTGGTGGCAGAGGGAATACCATCCAGGGGTATGAAATGTGCCATTTTAGAGAGCCGATCCACCATGACCCAGATTGTGTTGTGGCTCTCATAGAGAGGCAGGTCTGCAATGAGGTTCATGGCGATGTGTAGCCAGGAAACAGCAGAAGTTGAAGGAGACCAGCAGGCTTTTTCCTGGAGGACTTTTTTGGGCACATGGTGGACAGGCGGCAACAACGTCCTGAACATTCTTAGCCAGTGAGGGACACAAGAAGTGGCGGAACACCAGCTCAGTAGACTTGCATATGCCTACGTGGTCAGCCAGCTTGGATTCATGTCCCCCGGACAGGATTTTAGTGCTTCTAACAGCAGGAACAAAAGTCAACCAGGAGCAAAGTCTTACAGAAGAACAGGGGACACATCAACAAACTTAACTGGTTTAATGATGTTTTGTGGTTCCTCTTCCAAATCTTCAACATCACGGGAACAAGAAAAGGCATCCACCTTAATATTCTTTTCAATATGGCGAAAATGCAGTTAGAAGTCAAAATGGGCAAAGAAGAGTGCCCAACAGGCTTGATGATAATTCAGCCTTTGAGTGGACTGCAGAATGGTAAAGTTTTTCTGGTGAGTAAAGATTATTACCAGGAGGTTTGTGCCTTCAAGTAGGTGTTTCCATTATTTGAACTCCATTTTGATAGCCAGCATCTCACAATCAACAATGGAATAGTTTCGTTCTGTCAATCTAAACTTGGAGAAAAAAAACACACTTGATGGATTTTCCAGAATGAGTCCTTTGCAGACGGACTGCCCCAGGTTTGATAGAAGAGGCATCCACGTCCAAAAGTAACTATTTGTACAGATCGGGATGGTGCAACACAGGAGCTATCATAAGTTTCTTTTTAACTGCTCAAAGGCAGACACTGCTGTCTCAGTCCAGGATTTGGCATTAGTCCCCTTCTTGGTTACAGCGGAGAGGGATGCCATGAAGAAAGAGATGTGTGGAATAAATTGCTGGTAATAGATGGCAAAACCCATGAACCATTGGATGGCATGCAGGCCTTGATGGTGAGGCCAGGAGGTAACTGTAGAGAACTTCTCAGGGTCCATTTCGAGGTCTTGACTGGAAACCACGTAGCCAAGGAAGAGTAGAGAAGATTTCTCAAAGGCAGATTTAGATAATTTGGCAAGTAGGATATTTAGTCATAGGCACTGCAGGACCTGACGGACATCTCTTATATGGGTAGGTAGATCAGGAGAGAATATTAGGATGTCATCCAAATACACAACCACAGAAATATAGAGGAGATCCCAGAATATATGGATGACAAATTCCTTAAACACAGCAGGCGCATTACAAAGAGCAAAGGGCATGACAATGTACTTGTAATGGCCATCAGTGTTGAAGGCCGCCCTCCACTCGTCACTCTTGTGGTTTCAGACCAAGCAGTGAATCCAACTTGGAGAAAATTCTTGCCCCATGAATTCCATCAAATAGTTCAGAAATAAACACCAAGGGCTACTTAATCTTTATGGTAATCTTATGAAGTACCCGATATAGGGACATAAGAACCCATCTTTCCACTTCACAAAGAAGAAGCCTGTGCCAGCATTAGAATAGGAATTCCAGGTGAACCCCTTTTCTGAATTCTCCTGGATGTACTCTGATATGATACAAGTCTTTGGTGGCAACAGGGGATAAACCTGGCCCCAGGGTGGAGAGGTGCCAGGCTGAAGCTCGATGGGGCAATCATAAGGCCTACGCGGAGGCAAGCCTTTTTCTCACAGAAGATCTCCGCTTAGGCATGATAATGGGTAGGTAACGAGGAAAGGGTTGGAGGCAGGGGAGCTGAAGACTTGGGTCTTGGACCTGATAGCACAATATGGATGTCACTGAAGCACCTGGCTGGTGGACTAGTCAACAATCACTGCATACAGATGTAACCATGGAAGACTCAGAAGCACAGAGTTTACAGATTTAAATGTGCCGCCATGTAGAGAGACTTCTCCTCCCAGACGATGGTGACTTTGGTCAAAAGCTTTGGAGAGCAGTTTTGCTCAACTAGGGTTGTCTCTCCTGTCAACCCTGGCTTCTCGGCTCGAGAAGTACATACATTCCTTTTCTTTATGTCTATGCTGTGTCTCTTGTCTTGTTTAGCCCACTCGACTTGCATAGGTTCTACAGTCAGAGGAGCGGCTTGTCGAAGCAATGGGTACAGGAAGTTGGCACCAGTCGGGGAGATCTTTTGTCACAATATACGAAAACGGACAGCATGCTGAACCATGAAGTCGGTGCCCTGTCTTAGGGTCAAAAGGAAGGAGGTGGCTGAAGACATGCGGCCTTGTTCCTCGAACACCACTCAAAACACTTCCAGGAATTTTCTCAAATCACAAGTCTTTGGCCCTCCACACTCCCATATGGGATTTGCCCATGCCATGGCTTGTCCGACTAACAGGGAAACCATAAACACAGTCTTTGCCTGGTAAGATGGGAAGAGAAGGGCATAGAGATAGAAATGGATGTACATATCCATGTGTGGTATCAGTAATATAGCATATCTTAGAAAAAGCACTATATACCACTTCTGCTCCGCATGCAAATTACTCTTCAAGTTGTCAGTGGGAGTTTCTTCAGCAGAGTAGTGTCCTGCTATCTGTGTAGATCCCTCCCATCTACCCCCCAAGTGAAGCTGTTAGCAGGGGACAGTGGACAAATCAGCAGGTCCCAGGGAAATTGAGCTTAGATGGGATAGCTCACCACAAAGACCATAGCACACTTGAAGTGACAAACAGACACTTCAAGAGTTGTATGTAGAGGGTTTGTATACGTTAAAAAAATTATATTTGAAAGGAGCGTGCAAAAAAAGAAAAAAATTTGTTCACCAATGCTGTGGGGCTCCCCAGCAATCAACTCCTCTTCACTTCCTTCTTTTTTTGCCAACCTGGCCCTATTTAAATAAAATTAGAAGTAGAAAACCCTTTTAATCAAATGCAGCATGTGGTTAAAGTATGTTTTCTAAGATGTGCTGTTACTGATACCACTTATGGATATAATCAGAAAAGTCTCTCTAGCCGCTATATACCTATAATTGAATAAGAGTTTAGCTGAGGTCAAAATTGCTGAGAGTTCCGTTTGAATACTATTCAGTGTTTAAATACTTTGCGCACAGAATTTTGTAACCTTATTAGCATTATTGTGCCTTTTCATTTACAATATACTCTGAACTAAGATCTGACATAACTTGTAACATATTATTCAAACACAACATATGAGATATACACATTCTAAACTCAAGATAGTAAGAAAATAGGTGTTATTTTGTATTTGTCATTCAGTATGGGCGACATGTATGATCTAGGGCATAGAAGCCAGTTCTAAATAGCTGTCAAGCAGTGTAGAATGCACCTGAATGTATGGACCTGTTCTACTGCGGGTCATAGATCTGGCGCATTCTAGTTCCACTACGACACCAGGCTCAGGTAGACCACTTGTAACTTGGTCTGGCTGTTCCAGCAGTAATGTGCCCAGTTTTGCCTTTTTCCAGTCATAATTGTGTAGAATCATATGGTTGTAATGCAACACGCCCCCAGTATGCCCCCACATCGTGGGCACATTACAAAGTACTTCGCAGGCGCTTATCGGGCCAACGTTTGGAGCGCAACAGGTCATACATCTGTAGAAGAGGAATACGACAGCTTTTTGATGCCAGATAACTGGGGCAGCCAGTTCTTACATGTCGCCTTATTTGTTTACTTAAAATGTTGTACATAAAGAACCATATTAAACCCTATGCTTTAGGAACTATTTCTGTGGTTGTTCATCTATATACAGTTGCTTATGTCTGGGGCAAATGTTTAGCAGCTCTCTATAAATATATAAACCTAACTATGGCCTGCTTTCCATCTATGTCGGAGGTTCTGTTTCGAGCTTCCATCAAAAATGATCAGAAATAAAATGCAGCCTGCTGTGCTATTTTTTTTTCTCACCATAAAATGACAGACCCCGACGGACTTTATTGTAGTCATTGGGCTCTGTTGGTATCCATTGTGAAACAGATCAAAGTCCACCCCTGCTACAGAGGCTCCGTAATAAAACCTCCCAAAAGATTGAATGGGGATTTCATTTTTTTTTTTTTAAACTTTTAAACTTTTTAAAAACTTGCAAATTTAAATTCAACAATCTCTCTCACCTTCCATGCAAGAAAGAATATCCAGAAAGAAATAGTTATTAGATGCATCAATAATAGAGGAGAGCAATAAACTAAAATAAACTAACTGTAAAATCGGGGTGGATCCACGGAACCACCGCAGCGATGGCTAAACCCCACCCCAGGGAGGGGAATCTAATTGGGCCCCGGGGAAATTCACCAGAGCCCGCCGCAAAGGGGGATGGTCTTGCTCGGGGGGAGTCCCCCCAAAGGTCACTTAAACGGGGGGGTTTTCCTGCGGGGGCGGCCAAGGGTACGAGGACGGGAACCCGGCCCAGGCAGGCTCGTATCAGGGACGGGCAGGGGGTCGGGGAAAGGCGCCCGCATTTTTAGACGGTAGACACGCAGGGGGTCAGGACAGGCGGCTCGGGTTTTTCGGGTCGGTAAGCGTAGGCAGACGGTCGGAACACGGAAAGGAAAAACGGGAACTCTTTAAAGCTTTCTCCAAAGGAACATACACAAAGGCTCCGGCGGGGGCCGCCAGGAAGGGGGCCATTTAAATAGGAGCCCCCAAATGACCAATTCCCGGGCCCGCCCCCCCCCCTTTAAATTAAAACTCCCCGGCGCGGGGTTTCCCCCCTAGGGGGGGAGCCCCACGCGGGGGGAGACGGAGCCGACAGAGCGGGAGCGGGGCCCCGGGAAAGGGAACCGGGGAAAGGGGCCGGGACACGAGGGGAAACCCTTTGCCCCCCGACGTGGGGTGACGGGGCTCGGCGGGAAAGGGCAGACGCGCCTGCGACAGGGGACAGGGGGTCGCCGGGGCTTTCTGTGACAGACCCCCCCCCTTTTGGGCCCCCCCCCCCCCTTGGGGGCCCCCTTTTTTTTTAACTGGACTGAAAAAAATTTCTGGATGAGGCTGGGGTTTAAAATATTCTCCCCGGGTTTCCCCAAGCCCCTTCTTTTGGGGGCCCCGAAACCCCTTTCCGGTCCACCGGGAAAATACCCTTTCCCCAGTTCTCCTCAGCCCAGAATATCCTTGACCTCGAAAACTTGGGGCCATCAGCCAAGTTTGATGGGGAAACCCCTTCGGAAAAAAATTATTAAGGAACGGGGTTTCAAATAAGGAACATAAAATAAAATTGGGGATTCCATCGAGGAGGGACCGGAGTTTGAAATGACCCCCGGTTGATGCGGCGTTTACCTCAAAGGGACCAGGAAATAGGACCCAGTTTGTGAAAAAGGCATCTTTAGGCGGCCCCAAAAAAAAACGAGAAGAGCCCACCTTGCCCCACCTGGGGAAAAAACTGGAGGGCTAATTCTTCTTCTGTCCCGCTTGAGTCTTTCAGCGCTGGAAAAGGCGCAGTGCAGCGCCTGGCGGGTCTGGGGACCAAAAACCCTTTCATATTTGGGCCCAGTGCGCCGCCCCCAGGCCCACGGGGGGAGGTTCCCCAAGGGGGGAGGGGGAATGGCGGGAATGCGGCCAAACACATGTAGAAGGGGGGGGTCCCCCGGGCGGACTCAGACTCAAGAGGGGTTTGAGGAAACTCCCCCCACGGCAGAAAATTTGGACCAATCGTTTTGACGTGCCAAAGACGAAATGGAAAGGAACATCCCAAACTTGGTTACCCTCTCCACTTGGCCGTTCGTCGCGGAGGGTACCAAAGAAAAAGTCGACTTCACCTGAAGTTTTGGGCCCCCAGGGCTAAACCAAAAACCCCGGAGAAAAAATTGGACCCCCGGTCCGAGACAATTTGAAAGGGGGAGTCCTTTCAACAAAACCCCAAGGAGGAAGAACACTCCGCCAGGGGGGGGGCCGATGGCAACCTGGAAAAGGGGACGAAATGTCCAAATTTTGGAAAAGCGACCCAAAAATCCCCCAAAAAAGGGGTTTTTTGCCAGACGAGGGAGGGAGGTCATTTATGAAGCCCAAACGAAATTTTTGGGCCCGGGGTTTAGTGGGAATGGGTATTTGGCTGAAAAGGACTCCCGGGCTTGTGACGGGCATCTTGTTGCGGGCACAGGGGGCCCCCAAGACAAACAAAGCCCCTTAAACACCCTTTTTTCCAGCTCGGCCCCCAAATTAGAACCAAATATCGGCATAAGGTTCTTCGGGGCCCCGGGGAGGGCCCAGCCACCAATACCCAATTTTCCCCCCATTTTAAGAAAACGTCGGGCGAAGCCCGATGCACAAATTTCCTTCCAGGGGGGACCCCCCGAAGGTCCACCGGGCTGCCGAAATGAACGTTCGGGGGAAATTAAATGTGTTCTGGAAAAGAAACTTCCCCCACGATGTCGGGGGCACGGAGAGGGTGCCAGCTCTCACATTTTTCCCTCGGCGGGGCCTGAACGGACCTAAAAATCAAAAGGGGAAAAAACGACCCCTACCCCGGGCGGGGGTTTTTAAATTTCGCTGACCCCGCCCTGCCAGATATTGGGGTTTTTTGGGGTTTCCAAGAAAGTTTAGGAGGGGAAAAGGGGCCGCCCTCCAGCAAAATGCCCTCCTCCAGACCAAATTTTAAGGCAAAGTAGCTCCCGGTCCCCAAATGGTAATTCCTCCCCGGCCGTTTAAAACGTCTTGGAGAAAAACCGCACTTTACGGCCCTTGCCCGGGGGCCCTTTTTGCGAAAGAACGCTCCCGGCTCCTACAGATGAGGCACCACCCCAGGGGAAAGGGGTTTTCGGGGAATCCGACGTGAAAGGGATAGAGGCCGTAGAAAAGGCGGACTTGATTTTGGGAGAACGCCTCCTCACCTCACCGGCCAGCTGCTTTGGTTTTAGCTTGTTTTTTTGGTTAGGGCTACAAATGGGGGCAAACCAGCGTATAAAAAAGGGGGAGAACTGGCGATAGTAGTTTACAGAACCCCAAAATCGCGGGATACCCCACCCCCGACTGGCGTGGCCACTGAAAACACGGCAAAACATTTTTTTGGCGGGACCCAAATCCGTGGGCCCTTTTGGTCAGAGATGACGTACCCCAAAAGGGGAGGCTACCCTGAGGGAAACCTTCCCTTTTGGCATACAGGGGGTTTCCCCGGGAAGACTTCTCATTACTTGGGACGAACATGCTGCGGTGGGTCTCGGGGTCGGGAGAAAAACCCGGGAATGTCATCAAGGTAAAACCACCACGCGGGAGGAGGAGGCCCCTGAAGACAAAATTTTCCACTACTCCTAAAAGACGGGGAAAGGTTTTCAATCCAAGGCCATCCCAGGTACCAAAGTCCCATCCCTGGTTTTTGAAGGCCGCTTCCTTTCGTCGCCCGTGCGATTCGTACCAAGTTGTTAGGCCCCTCCAGCCCAAACAGGAGAAAATCTTGGCCCCCTGCAAGCATAAAAACAGTTAAAGTGATCAGGGGCAAGGATAACGGTTTTTTTCCCGTTATCTTTTTAAAAGCGTCGATAATCTATGCAGGCCGCAAGGAACCGCCTTCTTCACGAAAAAGAAACCCGCGCCAGCGGGAGACGAGGACTTTCGGAAGAACCCCTTCCGGAAAATTCTCCTGGAAAGTACTCGGGCGGGTTGGGTCTCAGGAACCGACATGGGTAGAAATCGGGCCCCCGGGGGGAACCCGGCAAACCCGGGAGTAAAATCATTTGGGCCACGTTTGGGGGATGCGGAGGAAGACTCCAGCTTTTCCTCAGAAACACATCGGCAAACCCAGATATTTTGGGCGGGAGACCGGGGAATGGCTTTCCCGAAGGGGAGCAGAAAGCAGGGAAGCACCGGGGGGAGGTCCCGACGTTTTTGGGGCCCCAACAATCCCCCCCCAGTAGACCTTCCCCGGGTAGGGAGAGTGGAGCTTCAGCCCCTGGGGGTCCCAGAAGGATCCCGACGAAGAGTGAGGAAACACGTAGAAAGGGGACTTTTTTCTTTTTCAGCCCCCAAAATGGAGGGGCAGTGGCTTTGGGGACAAAAATTTATGGTTTTCCCCTTTAACCCGCTCCCCCTGACAATGAGAAAGACCCAAACGGTTTTTTCCAGGCGTTCCACCGACGCCGATACTGCTTACTAGGGGCGATGTATGAAGTTTTCCCGGCGGGGCCGATCCAGAAACGACGGAACTTTGGGAAATGAATTTCCATCTCTGACACACCTGCCGGGGAACCCAAAAGGCGTGGAGAGGAGGAGGTTGCAAAACCCAGGAAAAGGGCCCCTCCCAAAAGATTTCCCAGGTGCGGGAGTTTCCCCCAGGCTTGGGGCCTTGGGACAATTTCCCCGAAAATGCCTGGGCTGCCCCAGTAGAGGGACAATTTTTTTTTGCCCGGGGGGGACAATTTTTGCCAAGAGGGGAGCCCAAACAATCTGCATGGGCCGCGGTGGGTTTTGGCGGTTTTTGGCGCAGGAGACCCCCGCCAAACCCCCGGTGCCAGGGAAGGAAAACCCCCGGGGGGTTGGGGGACTGGGGCTCTTTCTGAAGCTCCTACCCCGTTTAAAGAAGCGTACTTTGATGCGGGGCGCTAAAACCCGGGTCAGGTCACTGACGGGAAACCGGGGGGTCCCTGGCTGCCAAGACGTCCTTTTAAATTTGCTTGAGAGCCCCCTTTTTGAAGGTAGCCGAACAGAGCGGGGCTCGGGTTTCCCTGACAGTTCAGAGGCCTGAGTACGGGAAATTTCCACATAATCTCCTAAAAGACAGGGCCCCCCCGGGGGTAATTTAAAGGGGGGCTGCTCACGGAAAGGGGCACGGGCTGGGTTTCCCAGGGGAAAACTTGCGGAACTCCCCGAAGGGAAAAACTGTTTAAACCCCCGTCACTGGGGGCGCCTCATCCCCCTAGGGGGTAAACCCAGCCAGGGCCTTCCCCGGGGAGAGGCTGACCACGAACGCCACCTTCGCACGTTCAGACAGGAACGGGTCAACATTAGCTCCACCGGGATAACATTGGGCGATGAACCCCCCCGCAAGTTTCGGGGCTCCTCGAACTTTGATGGGAGCGCAGGGAAGCTGGGGGTCCCTCAGGGAAAGCAGGGGAAACCCTAGGGGCAGAACAACTGCTGGGGGCTGGTGAAGGCTTTCGGAAAGGTGGGCAAATTGCTGCAACATGGGAGATTTGCTGGGGGAAATTTTCTGTCCTGTTGACCGAGTTTTCCCGTGTTTGGGCGGCAACAACGGTCATCAGATCCCCAGGCTGGGTAACGGCCCCTTTGGCGGATCCATGGCCAGATCCACTGTAACATCTGGTGGTGGATCCACTGGCCCCACCGCAGCGATGGCGTAAGCCCACACCAGGGATTTTGAATCTAAGGGGCCCCCCCCCGGGTATTCCCAGAGCCCCCGAAAAGCGGATGGTCTTCTGTGGCGGGACCCCCCAGGTCATTTCCCACTGGGGGGTTGCTGGGTGGGGGCCAAGGGTACGAGGTACGGGAAAAGGGCAGGCACTCATAGTTGGGGACGGGCATGGGGTCAGGGCGGCGCCGGGTTCGTAACGGTGACCCAGGGGGTAGGACAGCGCTCTGGTTCGTGTAAGCGTTGGTAACGTTCGTAAGCGTAGCAGACGTCGGTACACGGGAAAAGGGAAACAGGAAACTTTTAACAGCTTTCCCCCTAAGAACATAACAAAAGGGCCCCCGAGGGGCCCCCAGAAGAGGCCCCGGGCTTAAATAGGAGCAGTGCCCGGGAAAGACCAATACCGGGGCACTGCCCCTTTAAATTTAAAATTTTCCCCGCCGCGCGCCCCTAGGTGCGATTCCCTCCCGGGGGAAAGGAGTCAGACAGGAGGAGCGCGGGGCCGGGGGAAGTGAACGCGGGAGAGGCCGGGAAGAGTGGACCCGAACCCCACGTGCGGGAGGGCTCCCGGAAGCAGGGGGAGGACGCGCCTGCGACCCGGGGGCAGTGGTCCAGGGGGGCCGTACACAAACCCTTATTTAGGATTGTGTGATATCTAATAAAATGCACAGGTACAGGTAAGTACAAAAACAATAAAGTATGAAGAATGACAAAACAGGTATAATGTATTACAATCACCTACTGGAGTATCAGATTACACAATACAAGCCTACAATGACAGCCTACTCATGGTCCATGCCACACTGCTGCACTGCCGACAAATAGAAGAGTTTGCCTAAAAACATTAAAAACCTAAACCACCCTAATATAAAACATAACATTAATATAGATAATGATAAAATATCAGAAATTACAATAATTACAACATACATCAACATTGCAGGACATAAAAATGAAAAACACCTAACAATGCACTAAACATTACCATAAATATAAAAAACAAGATAACCAGCTCACAGATTATAGACGCTCGGAAGGTTGGGAGCACAAATTGTAAATCCAAAGACAAGCAAAATCCAGCGTCTTCAATTAAATCCAAGATTTATTCCAACATTAAGACATAGTAAATGAAAAGAAACACAAGACCACTTATACATTTATGGCAACAGGTGCCCTTGATCATAGCATATCTTGTGGTATTGTGTTTCGTTTCACTCATCATGTCTTAATATTGGGATTTTATTGAAGACTCTGGATTTTGTTTTTGCTTGTCTTTGGATATATTACCATAAGGCTCATAAGTATTTATAAACCAATCACATACCAATAGGCATTGGTGGCTGGATTCTATTCTGGTATGGTCGAAAACGAAATTGAAATACTGTTTTGGTCACCAGCGTACAGGAAAGACATTGTAGAGTTTGAATAGGTTAAAAAGTGGGTAACAAAAATAATAAAAGGAGTGGGCGGACTACAATACCCAGAAAGATTAGTAAAATTAAAGAAAGCACGGCTTTGAGAAGACCTAATAAATCTGTATAAATACATCAAAGGTCAATAGAGAGATCTCTTCCATGATCGTTTTATACTCAGGACTGTGTCTAGAACAAGGGGGCGTCCTCCACATCTAGAGAAAAGAAAACTTAAGCCCTCTCTGCCAGAGGAACTTGTCATGGTGAATTCACTAAAAGAGTTCAAATGGGGCCTGGATTCTATGGTGCAATAATATAACAAGTTATAGTGACTGGGATTCTGGAGAAGGGGCGTTGATCCAGGGATTTATTCCAACTTCCAGATTAGAAATGGAAAGGAATTGTTCCCTGAAATGAAGACAATTGTCATCTACCTCCTGGGGTTTTTGCCTTCCTCTGAATCATCCCTATAGAATATTAGGCTAATACCAGATTGATGGAAGTCAATCTTTTTTTAGCCTTAGGGGATGGTCACACGACAGAGTAAAATTTAGGCGTGGAATCCATGCGGATTAGGCCATTGGGAAACGAGTCCAAAGTGTTTTTAGCAAGTATTTTTTATTAAAGTAAATGCTTATTGCATGTGGTTTTTGGATATGGTTTTACGGAAGCTTTGCAGTTAGAGTCCAATTCATGTCTATTGATTTTGGTTTAAAGTTGTGTTATTGTTTGAACTGTTCGTGCTCTTGAGCTGATTCTATGAGATAGATTTCAAAATCCAGGGACAAGTCTCTCCTTTTAGCAGGCGTGTCTCTCCTGTTAGGAGGCATGTCTCTCCTCACTGAAGTCCTGTGACATCATCTTTGTGTATGAGGCAGGGAAGCAGAAGGTTGTCTGGACAGTTCTGCAGTCTCCTGCAGTGTTCTTATGTGTCTGCAGAGCTTTCATCTCCAGGCTCCACAAGCTCCTTGCTCTGCTATAATCTGTTATACACTCACCCTGAACTGATGAAACTGTTACCAGACAGGAGACTGTATGACTGTATAATATGGAGGAATACACACTGTCCTCCCCCTCCTCACCTCTGTTATCAGACAGGGGACTAAGATTGTGGTATATGGAGGAAGCACAGGATGTAACACTGTGTTATATGAGGGGTTCTATGAGTTACACAGTCTGTATTTACCCATATCTTCACCTTAGAGGCTGGAAGATGAGTATAGAGCCAGCAGCCCTCTCACATAGATGGCTTTACTTTTGGTTTTAACAGCTCAGAGGGGAGTAAACACAGAGTGTGCAGACAGCCAATCAGAGCACAGGGGGCATGTCTGGGGCGTATCCTGTCCTAACAGGCTGAATGAAATGTCAACCAGCCAATCACAGTGCAGGGGGCGTGTCAGGGGCGGGATCAGACCGGGGTGTGTCCCAACTAGCCAATCACAGAAAAGGGGGTGTGTCCCGACTAGCAGCAGTAGAAATAGAAAAAAGATTCACAGAAAAGTTCATATCTGCTAAACCAAGTGACTTGGGTAATGCAACCCAATTACAAAAATGCTTATTTTTACTGTCCCCATAACCATTTAAGTTTCTACTTGCGATACATGTACAAATGTTTTGGGTGGGGCAGACTGGCCCACAGGGGAATAAAGAAAATCCTGAACACTGTAGCTGTGGAGATGTTTTTCAACTGCATATATATCCTTGGGATAGGAAGAAGAGTAGTGAAAGAGAGGCAAAATGCAAGAGGCCCAATATAGGAGGTGTGTACAGTCACTTACAGTAGCTGTAGGGTGGACCCCTAAAATAAACTTCACCAGGGGCTCAGAAACAGCTCATCTGGCGGGCCCCAGAATCAACTTCACCTGTGGGCCCTAGGCACCCCGGGTGTGTATTACATCAGGATTTTAGCCATCCCATTGACATCAATAATAAATTTAATAAATTTCCACACGTTTACAATATAGAATACAACCAAAGAATGTTTTCAAAACCGTGCACTGAAAACTACTACAACGCGTATTTTCCATTGAGGTCTACCAGGAATCAAATTCTTACAGTTTTAATCGAGGATTTCTAGGTGTAATCAGAAAAGAAAACCCGTCATGTGGACAGAGCCTTTAAACTATGTACCTATAAACTCCCTCTTAGACCCTTGCTTAAAAGTATAGCCTTTGCCCTGAAAATGATGGCCACACTTATCGTGGCTTGCCTTGCAACATATTCCTATCACTAAAAACAATGTTGTCCCGACACAATTCCTCTTTAGGATAAAAAGGTTCATCAGGAGGCTTCAAAAACAAGTGCTTGACAAGCCCCAGGAAGAAATATAACTGCATCTAAAGATACAGTAAGATTGTCAATGACGAAATGCACCATGTGGAGTAACCAAGTATCTGACACCAGGGGCGTAACTAGAGAAGCCAGGGCCCCAAAGCAAACTTTTGGATGGGGCCCCCTTAACCCCCCACCCTCCTCGCCCACCTCCCTGACTATGAACATTTAACAGGACATGCTGTTAGATAATACAAGGGGTAAATACCTCACCATAACATATCACTTATCATACTGTACCAAATAAATCCCACTATACCCAGACAACATAAAAAAAGTACCATTACTAACACTCTACATATGGACCTGATTATACCGCCAGAAACATGACCACAAATCACCAGACACAAAGTGACTGAATAATACCCTACAATGTTACTGATCAGTACCACAAAGACACTAGCTACTTGCCATATAGTGGTATATACCAATGTACACAAGCTCTGCAGACTGTATTTATAAACTACCATACAGTGACCATATAACGTGGTTATACAGTGTATCACAGCCTGTGCAGACTGTATATTAACCACCCATACAATGACCATATAGTGGTATATAACAGTGTACACAGCCTGTGCAGACTGTATATAACCACCATACAGTTACCATATAAGTGGTATATACAGTGTACACAGCCTGTGCAGACTGTATATACCACCTTACAGTGACCATATAGTGGTATATACCAGTGTACACAAGCCCTGTGCAGACTGTAAATAACCACCATACAGTGACATATAGTGGTTGAAGCAGTGTACACAGGACTATGTGATTGATAGTGTAGTTACATCTGGTGACTCACAGGTGACGTTTCTCTGAACATGGTCGTTTGACTTTCCCTTTCGCTCTGCATCGGTCCAGCCGCCATCATGACATCTCCCGACCTGGAGATTTAGGACACAAATATCTTAGAATCCTGACTTTTCCAGGCATTGCCCCCTGGCTATATGGGTCCATTTAGGCAGGAGGGTTGAGGACTTAGGGGGGCCCCAAGATAGGCCAGGTTTAGGTAGGCTATAGAGTCCCCATATAGGCTAGCAGGGTTTAGGTATCTATTGGGAGCCATACAGGTACACAGGGGTTAGGTGGGCTTTTGGGGCCACATAGGTAGGTCGGCAGGGTTTAGGTAGCCATAGGGCCCCATAAAGTAGTTAGGCAGGCTTCCAGGGGGGCTAGGTAGGCAAGCTTTAGGTGGGCTATAGGAGCTATATAGGCCAGCTTAGGGGGGGCTAGGTAGGCAAGCTTGAGGTGGGCTATAGGATCTATATAGGCCAGCTTAGGGGGGCTAGGTAGGCAAGCTTTAGGCGGGCTATATGAGTTATATAGGCAGGCTTAGGGAGGGGCGCTATATAGGCAGGCTTAGGGGGGGGCTTTATATAAGGCAGTTAGGGGGCTTTAGATAGGCAGGCTTATGGGGGCTTTTAGTTAGCAGGCTTGGGGGGCGCTATTATTGGGCAGGCTTAGGGGGGCGCATATAGCAGGCTTATGAGGGGGGCGCTATCAATAGGCAGGCGTAGGGGGGCTTTAGATAGGCAGCTGTAGGGGGCTTTAGATAGGCAGGCTTTTTAAAAAAAAACGGGGCTTTATATAGGCAGGCTTAGGGGGCGCTATATAGGCAGGCTTGGGGGGCTTTAGATAGGCAGGCTTAGGGGCGCTATATAGGCAGGCTTAGTGGGGCGCTATATAGGCAGGCTTAGGGGGGGTGCTATATAGGCCGGCTTAGGGGGGCTTTAAATAAGCAGGCTTGGGGGGTGCTATATAGGCAGGCTTAGGGGGGAGCTATATAGGCAGGCTTAGGAGGGGCTCTGATTAGGCAGGCTTGGAGGGGCTTTATATCGGCAGGCTTAGGGGGCGCTATATAGGCAGGCTTAGGGGGGGCTTTATATAGGCTGGTTTAGGGGCTTTAGATAGGCAGGCTTAGGGGGGATTTAGATAGGCAGGCTTAGGGCTTTAGATAGGCGGCTTAGGGCGGCTTTTGATAGCCAGTCTTAGGGGCGGGCTCGTTAGATAGGCAGGCAGGGCAGGTAAAATAAGAAATAGTTTACTTACCTCGGTCCACGCTCCTCCGATGCGCGCCGCGCTGCAGTCTCTCTGCTTAGCACGGGCGGTCATGTGACATCACCGCGTCGCCCACGTGATCACAGAGAGCCGGCAGGGGAAGTAGCAGAGCGGAGTGAGCGGCACTCCATTCTGCTACCTCAGGGCAGCACTACCGTTCAGAGGTAGCATGCACCGGGCCCCGTGGCACTTGCTATGTCTGCTACCCCGGTAGGTACGCCCCTGTCTGACACCCAAAGATAATAGGAGACAGAATTATCTTACAAACTTGCTTGCATTAAAGGGGTTTCTCACTACAAAGATTAGCTTTCAACTTCTAGGGAACGTTAAATCAAGACTGTTTTCAAATGCATTGGCTTTTCCCTGGTGAGGAGGAGTGCACACAGGTTTCTCTGGTTACTGTCCTGCTCTCCCTTCCTGATTAGACAGAGAGCAGAAAGTGGCATCACCAGGATGGACGGTCGCTTTAGAAATTAAAGGGGTTGTCTCACTACATTGATTTGTCCTGTTTTCTTGGTTTCATTTGGAATTCAGGGGCGTGTTTACTGGCTTCTACTAGGCTGCAGTAGAAGCCAGATCTGTAGCTATAGCAACCAGTGCTGGCAGCCTATCATGAGAGATAGAACAGGTCTGCAGCTATAGCAACCTGAGGAGCTGATGCAACCCATACAAGAGGGAATATCTAGGAAAAGGTAGGACACTGTTAATGGACCTTTGTTGCAAAGTGACTTGTTTTTGCAAGATCTTTAACATAAACCGCAATCCTTGTAGTGAGACAACCCCTTTGCTTTTGATTGTGTACTTTGAGCACTGTAGCTCTCTGCACTTTAAAATAAGTCTCCTGCACTCATGTCACTTACAATTAGAACAGCTTGGAATTCAGAGCTGCTTTGCTAATCCCTGATTTAGAAACACCCACAGCCTAACCAGGACAAGTGAAGAAATGTGAATCTGAAGCTACTTGTGGCTCTGTGAAACAGCATGATGACAAAACCCATTTAAATACCCCATAGCTCCTCTCACTCATAAGATGAAATAGAATGACACCATTGATTACTCCCATAACCTCAGGCCCTAATCGTTATTGGCTACTCACTGCCAGCAAAATTCTGCCATTGTCCAGGAAGCTGCGCTGCAAATGTTATGTGGATTGTGATTCCCACATAAATTATAAGGAACGTTTGCCGCACGCTCTGTGCTATTTTGCTATATTGTTTGATCATCTTATCATTTTATCTGCCTTTCTCCAAATTGTGGCAGGCGACTAACATTTTGCAAACATCACCTGGATCAACGATGAGCTTACTGTTTCTATTTGTGTTTTGATTAAGCAATCAATAATTTTTCCACTAGAGGTCGCTCTTATCCATGTTTTCTATGCAGCCTTGCATCAGTGCCTTAGTAAAGAAATATTCTGTTTTTCTTCTCTCTACAAACGCTACAACGCTCTCTGCTTTTTCTCTATATCTTTAGTACCACATAAACTGTTTCCTTTGAGGTTGTCACAAGCCTAATTTAATTGGCCTGTAGGACCTTAAGGCCTTCAGGATCTGGCGTTTTTGTTTTTATTTTTCCATCTTAGCATCTAGGAGCCATATGTTTTTTATTTTCTTGTTGACATCTTTATGAGCGCTTGCAGAAGGAGTTGGGAGAAAAGAATCCATTTTAAAAAAACAGCAATTTGGCCAAAGCTTTTATTGTTATTAATATTTTAATATATGCATTGCCAGGTGATATAAATAGTACATGTTAACCTTAAGGGTCATTATGATAAAAATAAATACATAAAAAAACAACTTATTTTTGTGTCACCACATTCTTAAAGCCATAGCTATTTCATTTTTCTGGAAATGTGCCTTTAAGGGAGATTTTTTAGCTCTTTTTTTTTTTTTGCAGTAATAAGATACATTTATATTGCTCCTACTTTGGAGTACATACTATTTCTAAATTTATTTTTACTTCCTTGCTTGTTTAGACAGGGGATGGGAAAAAAACAGCAAATCCACCATGTTTTTTTTAAATGATATTTTCCAACAATTCAATGACATACGTTATAAATAATCGAGGGCAACAAGTATGAAAACTGTCTGGGTCTTTCTTTGATGCCTGTAGAAACCAATAAGGGCACCCCTTTCATTTTTTGAGAGCACTATATGAAATAAAAGGGAGCTCCGATAGTTGCTATGGGCAACAAAGACTGAGGGAGACATGTATGAAAGGCTTTTCTGACGTAAAATGTGCCAAATGTGAGTGGGCTGTGATGTGTAATGCGCCAAACACATGTGTTAGGCGCATTGTTTTTAACATGATGGCACGTTCTGGGGGCATTGCACCACCCTTGTAATATTAGACACATATATGAATGTGGTTCGGCAAAACTAGGCGCATTACTGCTCCGACAGGCAGACCTACTTTAATGTGGTCTGCCAGAGTCTGAGGAGTCGAAGTGGAGCTATATTTGCCATTAAGGCAAAAAATGTCCCTTATTTCTCAACTTCCACCAGTACAATAATAAAAAGTAATTTCTGATAATTATCAAATTGTATAAAATAAAATTATTTACATTTAATAAAAAATGTTATCAAATAAAATTAATATAAAAATATATAATATCCCCAAGAATATAAAAATATCTCCTATAAGATGTATTTAAATTTAATAGAATCTAAAACTAGTTTTACATTAAATAACCCACTGATGATGTTGTTGAGATTTTTACATTTTTAATTTTTACTACATTAAATTTGAAGTTTATTTTTGCTGCTTTCACCCTTTATTCTACATACAGCAAGAGCCAGCACACCACAGGTTTTGCTGGGATCTGTTTCTATTCATTGACATGCTATTCTAATGACTTTTCTTTTATTTACAGCCTATTTACAGCCTTTATACATGTTTGGGGCATTACTAATGCACCGAAGTTCCATAATGCGGCAAACACACAGGCGAGGTGCGATGAACTTTAGACTCCATTTTTGAGCGCACAAAAAACACTTCCATACATTCAGGTGCATTATGCAATGAAAAATAGATGAAAAAATTAACTTCGATTCACCTATAGGGAGATCAGCAGAGAGGGAAAGAGGGAGGATGGCAGCAAAGCTAGACTGGAGTTGAGAAGAGAGGTGAAAACATGTTTTTTTTTTTTATTTTACAAGGGCAGCAGAAGCCTAACAAATTTTTAAAACTGAAACAGACAGCCCCTTTAAATATATATTTTATATAAGGGTCCTCAATACAGGAATTTCCTATTAAAGACTATTCAGTTTTTGAACATAAAGTGCCAGGAGTCCTTCATGCCACCAATCTCAATTTATGTAAAAGTTTGAAAAACATTGTAAATTATTTCCTTTAATTTGTCATGATTTTAAACTTTTTTTTTTTTTACTTATTTAGCCAAAGTTAAAATTTTTCCTAGACCCTCTGGTGAATCTTTTAACAGCAATCATATTGTTTTGCCAAATTTACATCTGGGCATAGAACTATCTTACGTTCATAGTTTGCAAAAAAACCAAAACTTTTCCCAAAACCAAAAATTAAAAATATCCTTTTGGAAAATATTTTCTTAATACAATATAAAATGAATCTGTTGGAAGGGCTGCCATCTGGGGAGGTACTGGCAGTACCCCTGTTAGGGGCTCTAATCATTTTTTTTTAAAGGGGTTCCCGCTTTTAAGGGGTGCAAAAATAGAAGGGGTTTTTAATGAGCGGGGAGGCACCTTTAACCTTTAAAAGGGGGTTGTCTCACCCCCAAAGGATTGTTTTTTATTTTAAAAGATCTTGCCCAAAAAAAATTATTTTGGGAAAAAAAATTTTGACCTTTAAACCCGTGCCCTACCAATTCCTAGAAAACCCCTAATGAAATGAGCTGAATCAGTTTCCTCGGGTCGCTATAACTACAGACCGGGTTTGATCTTTCGGGGAAAAGCTCCCAGTATTTGGGTTGCTAAAAGCTACAGCCCTTTTCTTTACTGAACCTAGTAAAAAGCCAAAAAAAAGCCCTGAATTAAAATTGAAACCAAGAAAACAGCATGATTAAGAAAATCAATTTTGTTAGCCAACCCCTTTAACTCTTTGGACCCCTTTAAAATTTATTTTAGGGCAGCTTTGCTTTTTGGATTTTTTTTAATATCTGTAACCCTTTTTTAAAAAAAAGCCCCACTTTGTAGAGGACTTTAAAGATCAGTAAAAAAAGTTTTAGGCAATCACGGGGATTTTAAAAATGCTGAGGGGAAAAGGCAGAAAGGGTTATTTTGATTTGCCCGTACTTAAATAGCAGATTCTCAACCCTCTCTACTAAAAGAACACAGACAGAGGATTGACTTGTAGCTACTGGGGCCCAAAGGCAAATCTGGAAGCTGGCCCCCTCTTTATAGCACTGGTGTCTTCATGAAAAGGGGATGGTTTTTGGGCTCCTGTAGTCCCAAAGGGCAAGGGTTTTTAAGGGGTTTATGTTCACACAGCAGGGTAGGATACTTTTTTTTGGAAAATTTTTTGGGAACCGAAAAACTTATTCAAAACTGCTGGGTAAAAAACCTTTCCAAAACAAAAGAAACACCCCCGGGCTTTTTTTGGGGGGGATGCATTTAAGCTGCAGCAGGATCGCACCCTATAGTTTTAAATAGGGCATCTGCTGCGTCAATACTCTGAACAGATCCGAAAGACGCATCGGGATCCTGTCCTGAACCCCCTTTGCTTCTTTTTTTTGAAAAGCAATTTTAAAAACCCAAAATGCAGATTATTAATTATTATTTTTTCGGGATTAGGGTTTTTGGCTTTTTTGGGTTCCGAAAAAGGAAATTCAAACAGGCACCCAAAAAAAACAGATCCCAATATGGAGTCCCCCCCCGCCATGTGAACACCCCCCCCTTTTTTCCTCTGAAAACCCTCCTACACTACAGGAAATTATAAGAGACCAAAAGGGCTTTTATAAAAAATTTAAGGTGCCACCCCCCCCCCATGTAAAGCACTGGTGTTTTTATACTAGTCGATAGCTTTTTAGGCTCCTTGAGAACAAAGTTTAAAGGAGGACTACAAACCTTTTGAAACCCCCTTGATAAAAACTAGGTTTCCATGAAATTTTTTGGGCACCCCCACCTGAAAACAAGAATCTAAAAGGGTTAGCAGAATTTAGCAAAAATTAAAATGCATGGATAAAATTACCTTATTTTTAGAAAACCCCATATGTAGTGCTTGTTTAACAAAAAGTTTCTTCCCTTGAAAATTTTCCCCCAAAAAAGTAAAAAGGGGCCCTTAAATTTTTTAAAAGCAAATCAAAAACCCTAGACTGTCTCAGGCGTCAGATTGAGGTGCTTTGGGCCCGCAGGTGGATTGTTTTTGGGGGGGACCAGTTGAGTTTTTCGGGCCCCTGGTGGGTTTATTTTAAGGCCCCACCTTTTACAGCTGCTGTAAATGACTGTACTTTGTCCCCCAATCCCTTCCCTCTTGCTTTTTGCCTTTTTTTTTCCCTTCCTTTCGGGCCTTTTTCCAAGCTTTATTTTGCAGTTAAAAACAGTTTTCCGGTCTTCCCCCGTGCTCGGGAACCCATGGGGGGGTTTCTCGTTTTCCCCCCCTTGGGGGCCGGGCCCAAACCTGACTGTGGGGCCCAAACCCAACCAATAAAAATTTTCGGGTTTTTTATTTTTCTAGGTCCATAAAACAAATGAAAGCTGTGATTAGTTGCTATGTGCAACACAGACAGTCTTAATGTTAGGCTAGTCCCCCACTGCATACATTTTCAGCCCCACTTTTTCAGTTTTTTTTCATTTTTCAAAAACCCTTTTGGAAAAAGGGACTGAAAACAGACCCCATGGGAATTTAATAGAAAAAATTTCCGGCTCCCTCCAAAAGGGAATCTTTTTTCTGCTCTTTTTTCTGGGGGTTTGTTTTTTTGAAACCCATTTTTAAAAAAAACCGACAGAAAGGGAAAAACTTAAAAATTTAAGTCTATGTAAACCGTCAGGGCTTTTTTTTGGGGTTTTTGGTTTTTGGTGGGGGGTTTTTTTTTGGGCCTTTTTAAATAAAAAAATCCCAAAGGTGTTTTTAACAAGGTAATAAATTTGGGTAAAACTTTAAAATTTTACTGCCCAAAAACAGTCCAAAAAACACGTCAAAAAGTGCGGCAAATCAGTTTGTAGGTTTTGTTTTTCAACAAGTTTTTTGTCCTAGTCTGTGTGGCCTTAGCCTTAGGCAGTTTTCATAAATGCGGCCCAATGTTCGTGCACCTGAGTGGGCCCCCAAAAACCCTTTCCCCAGTCTTTTTGGCAGTTGCTTTTTTGACTGTTATATTTACGCCTTTTACTACAGTTTGAAACTCGGGGGGTTACTTAACAGGATGCTTTAAAAAAACCTTATCCTCATTTTGTAAAAGGGAAAAATTTCGGGGGAAATTTTAGAAAACCCCTTTTATTATTTTTAAATAAATTCCCTTTTGGTGGAATTTGGAATATTGTCTATTATGCTATTTTATAATCCTAATAGGAAACGTGGAACTAATACATTGTTTCTGGAATTGAATATATGATTTTATATGTTTTTCTGTGCACTCATTTACAAGCTAAAATTGAATTAAGCAAACCAAACCTATTCATTGTATGAGAAGTGATACCATTTTGTAACATCTTTTGTACATAATTTATTGCTTTTACGATCTCTTCAGTCATTGCATGACCTCCATTGTTTGTGTCCATGAGATAAAAATTCTGTTGCTTTGATCGCTCAGGCGCACAGTTATCATAGAACCTCTTGTTAAAAAACGCGACCCCATTTAGATTCAAATCGTGGGGAATGAAGGCATAGGTTTTAGAAAAAACCCTTTAAATTGATAATTTTTTGCATTATGCCGAAAGTTAAAAACAACTTTTTCAATGCTTTTTAATGTTTGTTTATGTAACTGAAAAGTTTCACTTGTTTTTTACATTGTTTTAAAACACAATGGAAAATCCTTCTCAATTTCCACAAGAGAGCAGCAGAGGGTCCTTGCAAGTGACTCCTGGTTTTATGTACATTAGGGAAAAAATTTTATTTCCCGTTTAAGGGCATTTGGGAAAAGCATTTTCTAAGGTTATTTCCAAATTTTTACTTAATTTCCTGAGTATGGTTTTAACTTTTTGTTGTTTTTGCCTTAGGAAAGTGCTTTTTCTAAAGAAAAAACGAATTTTAGTAAAATTTTCAGATTTGGGGAGCGTTTTATTTAATTTCTTTTTCTAAAATTTTCACAAATTAAAAACAAAAATTGCCTTCCAGCCTAAATTTTCAAAGTTTAAATATAAAAAAAACATTGCAATTTTGAAAACATTTAACGTTATGTAGACTGGGAGGGGGTATGTGGAGAGGGAAAAAAGGGTTTAAGGGCCCGTTAAAAAGAAAAATAATGTTTTGGAAAAAAAAAATCACTTTTAAAATTTTATAGAAGGATATAAACGTTAAAATTAGGGAAAAGGGGAAAGGCCCGTCTTGAATTTAAGGGAATATGGGAAATGGACCCCCCGGGGGAGGTAATTTCACATTTTATTTAGAACCCCCTATCTAACTAAACTATTTTATCTTTTCTATTTTATCTATCTATCCATCTTTGAACCCCTTTTCTAACTATCTATTTTTAAATTTTTGCTCTATCTATTTTACTAACATTATTTTCTTTCTATCCCATCACCCCCATATCTATCCCATCTACCCCCCCCAAAAATCATCTATTTTACCCCCATTTTTTCTACTTTATCTATCCCGCTATTATCATATCTATAAACTTTTAAACTATTATCTTTTCTATTATAACTTTTATTATCTAAACTATCTTGAGAAAGGTTTTTTTGGGGGAACGGGAAAAGTTGCATTTCATGGGGACATAAAACCAGTTTTTTCACTTTTCTACTTGAATTGGAGTGCTGTGCATTCTTCGTTTTTTTTTTTTGTGGGGTTTGGGGGCTTATACCCCTTTTGCTTGCACCCGGGGTTACCCAAATTTTTTTTTTTTTAAAATGGGTGATCCTATTTTTTCTTTTTTTTTACTTTTTCCTTTTCTTTTATCTATCTAACCCTTTTTATCTATCAATCTATCTGGGCTATATGCAACCTTTTCCTATAAAAAAAATTTTCCCAAAGACTGCCGCCCCCCCTTTAAAAAAAACTCAAAAAAAATTTTAAAACTTTTGTATTCCCGGGGAAAACAAAATGATTTTTGAATAAAACTTTTAACCCTTTTATGAAATTTTTGAAATGCTTTCGTTTTATTTGATGGTTTAGTTGGTTTTTTAAAGTTCCCAGAAACCCCTTTTTTTGCCCTTATCCCTGGAATAATCCGGTAGTTTGACCTTTTTATTTTTATCTATCTATCTAATTAATCCCATCTTTTCTACTAACTATCTTTCTATCTATCTAAACTACTAATCTATCTATCTAGCTAGCTATTTTAGAAAGGGGTTATTGTTGAACGAAAAGTTGCATTAAAATGGGAAATTAAAACCCCCAGTTTTTTTTACTTTTCTACTTGAATTGGAGTGCTGTGCATTCTTCGTTTTTTTGTTCTTGTGGGTTTTGGTCTTATACCCCTCTGCTAGCACCCGTTTACTAATTTTTTCTTTATTAAGTGCTGCATCTATTTTTTCATTAAAATTTCTTTATCCCATCTATATATCTATTTTATCTATTACTGCTATAGGGCAGTTTTCCTAAAAAAATATCCAAAGACTGCAAACACTTAAAGAAAAACTCCCAAACCCAAATTTAAAACTTTTTGTAGTTTAGGCAGACAAAATGGGCCCATTTAAAAAAAACTTTTAACTTTTATGGAATTTTTTTGTAATTCGGCCCTTCAAATTTTATGGGTTCTAAATTGGTTTTGTTGTAAATAGCACCCTTTTTGTGCCATTTTTCCCTGGGGAAAAATCCGGTAGTTTTACCCATCTATTATTATCTAAACATCTATCTGTCTATCTAAACCATTTTTATCTAAACTATTAAAACCTTTTTATATAAAATCTAAGGGAAAAAAGGGGTTTTTTAAAAAAATTTTTTTAAAAAAACAAAATTTTACTTAATTTGAAAAAACTCCCCATGAGTTCAAAAAAACCCGTTTTGGATTGTCATGTTTTTTTTATGCTTTCCATTAGTTTTTTTTATTAAAAATTAAATTTTTTGTACATTTAAAAACTTTGATATTTGATTAAAATATTTTTATTTCCCTTTGATTTTTTTTTTTGGGCGTGGTTTCACTATTCATATTTGAACCAAAAATTTTTCTTTAAAAAGGGGGTTTAAAAATTTAATTGAAAGGTATGTATGTTACACGCTGTTTTTACCCAAAAGGGGTTGTAACTACAAGCAATATCTTTGTCTATGGAGTCATAGAAATGGAGAAAGTTCAAAAGGTTAAAATTTTTTTACCAAAAACATTTGAAATTTTTAAAAGATAGTGGATTTTGAAAAAATTTTAAGGAAAAAGGATATTTCTTTTATGTTTGGGCTGGAAATAAAAAAAATTAAATGACCCAGATATTAAAAAATAGCATAAAAAAGGATAATATATAAACATTCCAAGTCTTCTTTAGGGCGACCATGTCTTAAGCAGAAATATTTATTCTGTATGCAAGAAAGATAATAGCCCAAGTATGACAAAAAATTTAATTTTTAGCAAAATAAAGTAAAAGGCTAATCTTTCTTTTGGAGGTTTTTTTTCAGAATTTTTGCGAACGGCTGTTCCCTTGGGGTTTAGAATTGAAAGGGAAAATGATGTGTTCCCGCCCCAAAAACAATCCTATCTCAAAGAATGGAACTGATTTTCAGTGGCAGAAATTCTGTAACAAGTCTGCCTCATATAAGTTTACCCTAACAGGTGCTTCATGTTTTCTTAGTTCTTTCTTTTCCTGCTTCCTTACTAAATTCAATCATTACCCTCATGCTACGTTTTTTTACAGTAACTGCCACAAATTGTTGGAGACAACGTAGGCTATAAATGTTTATGGGATGTGGCCCTGGGGACCACAACCCATGTTTGATGTCAAATATTAAATGCACTTCATGTTCCGTCTTAAACATGATTTCTGGCTTGCTGCTTTGGCAAATGGTGAACATTATATTAATTAGGAAATCTGCATGTTTCCCATTTAGACAAATTTTTGGTTCTTTTAAGCTTTCACCAAATATGTTCATAAATAATGAAGCAGATAATGAGAGACAGAGTTGGGCAAGACAGTATGATTATTAACCCTTCAATTATTACATAATGAATTTAGAAAATAGGAATACTAGATAACAGATATCCTGGTCACAGGACAGGCTATTCTTCATCTCAGACAGATTCAGTTGGCTGGCTCGGAAACGTATGTAAGCCCTTTAGCCAAAAGAGAGTGACTTGTTGGGGCCTCCTTACCACCCATTAGCCAGGACAAATACTAGCCCCTGATATCATACAAAAAGAAAGGGAGTAACACCTTGAATTCTAATTAGTTGCTTTACTTGAAGAAAATAAAGCATTCTAGAATTTTTTGGACTATCATCTTCTCCTTTAGGCTGCATGAAAAAAATAAAATCATCTTTTGACCAAGTAGCTTGTAAAACAATCTTCTTATTCAGAGTATTAGCTCCCCAATGAAAATACAATCATCTGTGGCTAACAACCTGCTGGCATCTCAGCGGAGATGACACTATTCCGTAGCTGTCAGATGATAACAATTCAATAAGGTTTTCCTAGCAGGATACTAAGTATGTGTTACTGAATATTTATGGAAAAGGAAAGTACAGAACATTGTACCCGTAGAAGCAGCTATGATCAGTACATAGGAAATAATTGCTCTAGTAATGTCTCGTGAACAACTTTAATACATCAAAGTCTGAAAACAGTTGAACCGGCACAATTTAACTATGTACTTCATGTGACTTCATTGTGAACTGTTAAACCTATGCATTTTTATGCTTTTGAAAGTCAGGTATTTTCCCTGCTTTGAGCAACGCAAATGACTGCAAATAAAATTCACCATACGTACAAAATGTTATGGTAAAAACCTTGTATGTACAGTATAACACTGACCACCCTAACAGAGGATCAATATCTACCTGCATTCTGTATTCTTCTATTAGAAAAAATGACAGTAGTACTAGTGTAGTGTGGTTTAGTCTCTATTTAGGCAATGAAGTTAGAAAGGATTTGCTGGTATCCCTTTGAAAACGCATGTGGTGTAACTTTTATGGCTTTATTATAAGTGGAAGCTGTGATGTAAATGTGAAAAGAGTGGTTTTGGGAGGTAATTAGTAACACAAGCAAAATCAAAGCACAGAGTAAAAGAAGTTTAATTGGGTTAACAATGCGATGCAAAATAGTTCATTCAGATTGCTTGTCTCCTTTTCCTATTATTACAACATCTCTCCTGGAACTTAGTACAGAAGCCCCCTTTGTTTTTCCCTACACAGGACCACCCTGCATCTGAGCTTTGTAGGAAGCTCATTACAACACAAGTAAACCCCACAGATTCCATGTGAAGTCTTAAAAAGAAAAAAAAAAAACAACTTCCACAAGCTTTTGTAAAATGAAATAGGGCTTTACAGTTACCATGTGTCTTTACAATACTGGTGTCATCTGTGGCAGAAGGACTTTTTAGACACCTTAGGCTGCAAGGCCCGGTAGTGGCTGCAACCTCTGCACCTCCTATAGCTATGTCCCTGTTACTTATATTACTAATAAAAGTTTTTCTTAACTATCATTTAACGTGTCCCTATAATACTGAATTGAATACCACTCCCATGGCAACATATTATTTTAACGTAAAGTATAGAGAGATATGGTGTGACCTCATAAAGGATATTTTCTAGGGTTCCTTTCAAATTCTTACCTGCTTACTTATATTACTAATATAAGTTATGCTTAAAGAGGTTGTCTCACCATGCTTTTTCACAGAGCCGCAGCTAGCTTCAAACTCACCCTTCCTGGTTAGGCTATGGTTGGTTCTATAGCAAAAGATGTCCAAAGGTTAAAACTTGTCAATAACAAGACAAGAGGTAAGATTTAGCAGTGAGTGACTCATCATGGTCTGAGAGGGCAGCTTAAGGCATGTTCACAC
Organism: Phyllomedusa bahiana; assembly: GCA_025379985.1. NCBI lineage: Eukaryota > Metazoa > Chordata > Amphibia > Anura > Hylidae > Phyllomedusa > Phyllomedusa bahiana. The sequence goes on along the minus strand of JAODAL010023301.1, from coordinate 35,062 downwards.
GGCTTAAAATGGGCCGTATTTCGGTCCGTAATTACGCGCCGAAGTGCGCCAATTACGGGCCGAAAACGGCCCATTCATTATGGTAATTCACAGTTCTCATAGAGAAACTATGGATTACGTCTCCTCTCCCCGCCCGGCGAAGCCGCCGAGGGGGGAGATAATTGACATGTCACTTTCTAGCGGCATATACGCGCCGCTGGCAATTCAAGTCTATGGGCCGGCAAAGTGCCGGCCCCCTGCTCAGTCCCCCGCTCCCGCCCCGCCCCCGATCACACGGCGTAATTGCGAGGCGTAATTACGCCCTGAAAATACACCGTGTGAACATAGCCTTAGAGTAATCAGATAATAGAAAGAGGAGGGAGAGTTAGTCAGTAACCAAGAGAACCTTGTATACACTAGCAGTAGATATAGGATGACATGTCCCAATACGCAAGTGCCATTTTTTTGGTCTATTTTGCGCCAAGAATACTCTTGACGCCATATTCTCTATGTAAATGAATTGTCGTACACCAAAGCTAGGCTCATTATATGCTGGGCACGACACATTGTAATGCACCTAAAAAGGCGCATTACAAATAGTAGCAATAATACGCTGTGCACCTCCATAACACAGTGCCGCGTTTTAGATGCATTACATACTCTGGTAATGCGCTTTGATAGACGCATTACATACACTACCAGTTATACGCTACGCGCTGCGATTTACGCAATGCACCTTTTTAGGCGCATTAGGTTTACTATGCAAGAAAGCTATATATTTGGTAATAGTCTTCATTTACCTTTCCCTACATGTTAAAAGCTAATCATTATGGTAAGAAAACCTCTTTAACTAGTATTTGATACACATCATTATAATACAGGCAGTCCCCGACTTACATCGTTCCGACTTACATACGTCTCCTAGTTACAAACGAAGACTTATGGGACATGGCTGACATTCAACACTGAGTCATGCCCCATGATAACCAAGTGCCAGCATGCCACAGCTGCACATGAGATACAGAACGTTAGGTGAAATCTTCTAAAAAAGGGCACAGACAGCTAAACAAATGTAAAAATTGTTCCCTGCAATATCCAAAACTAAAAAAAAATGTTTTTGCTGGAATTACATTTAATAAATATACCTGTTCCGACTTACATACAATTTCAACTTAAGAACAAACCTACAGTCCCTATCTTGTTTGTAACCAGGGGACTGTCTGTACTGAATTGAGTGACACTCCCTAAGCAATATTTTATTGAAAATGAAAACATAGAGAGACACAGTATGCTCCCCATAAAATATATTTTCTCTGGTTCTTTTCAAGTTCTTACCTGCTTACTTATATTACTAATATAAGTAATGCTTAAAGGGGTTGTCTTGCTACAATGATTGGGTTTTAATTAAAAGATCTTTAAAAAACAAGTAGCTTTGCAATATATGTTCATTACAAATGTCCTACTGATTTTTTTGTTATCCTGGTATTAGTAGTGCATCAGCTCCTCAAATCACTATAGCCACTGACCTGTTGATTTTCCTCTCACTGGCTGCCAATGCAGGTCAGAGCACAGAGCCCCTCCTGCACAGTATGAGGCCACTTGTGATGCTTCTGTGGGGGAGGGAGGGGGAAGGCTCTACTCCTGGCTTCTGTGGTCTGTTTAGGCTGTGCTGCCTGGATTAACCCTGTGTGGCCTGCTCCCCCCTCTCTCTACACAGATTGAGGAGAGCAGAGGTGAGGCTGATCTGTGGTCAGTACAATGTGACAGCAGTGAAGTGTGTTACTATAATCATGATGTGTCTGTGGAGCTTTGACTATACTAATAGAACAGACCAGGGGGGCATGTGAACGGTTCATATCCCTCCCTGCTCTGCTGTATTAGTGACACATCATGATTATAGTAACACACTTCACAGCTGCCCTGTGTCTGTTTTGATGGGAGGACAGCACAGAACAGGGTTTGTTTGTTTTTGATCAGATGTCCCGGAGATTTGTATGCTAAGCAGGGGGTATAGGAACACTTACATCCCCCCTGCTCTGCTTTTAGCATACACAGTTTAACAGACCTCTGGCTCCATAGCCACTCATAGATCAGCCCTCTCCCTGCTGTCTACTGACTCTGTGGAGAGGAGCAGCAAGAGCTCGGCCACAGCAGCAGCACAGTGAGGCTGATCCAGCAGTGAGCAGCTGGCAGCAGATCTAGGCAGGCACACACAGGGTTAACCCTGGCAGCAAACCCCCTCGCCCTTCCATGCTGTATAGAAGTTACTGCAGTCTGAGGACAAGAGCTGTCTGTGTGCTGAGGAGAGGGAGGAAGGGGGAGGAGAAGAGGAAGACAAGAAGCACGCCCCTGAATTCAAAAATCCTATGGTGCCAGACACATTGAGGTAGGCTTAAAACCTATAGTGAGACAACTCCTTTAACTAATTGAATTGAATGTCACTCCCTTGGCAATATTTTATTGGACTTCAAGCCTCAGCTCAAAAACCTCTCATTAAAAATGTTCAATTTCTAAACTGGAATCATAACGTATTATTCTTATTGGAACAAAACCTTCATACTTGAGAGAAGATCTACTGGCAATGATTGTCGTGCATATATGCAGAAAGATATGCTATCTGTTCTTGGGATTTATAGATTATGTTTAGGTGTATTTTTGTCACTTTGCCTTGCTGAAGAAATATTTCAAGAAGTCCAGTTAAGCCAGAGAACAAGCTTCTGATATTTCTACTACTCTTTGTTCTAGTCCTAAAAAATATGAAACTGGCCCACTTCCTTGTTTAGAGGCAATATACATCATATTATTCAGTCACGTCTCCAGCTCTTGCTGTATCTACTGCCACAGTCATTGCTACTTAGACTTTAGAGTATATGATTCCTAAGTAAGCGGTTCATGCTTCTCAACCAGCCAAGATCTATGATTGTACCCAATCGCTAAAGCCATTGCTTTATTTTTGGTGACTGCCCCGCCATCTTGCTATGCCATATATTACTGGCTAGGTATTTTTCAAAGTCACTGAAATGTTTGCAAAAACTAGTTCTTAAATGAAGGTAACAGGATTTATTCTAGTCTCTCTCTATTTGGCAGCAGTGGATTGACATTCAAAATAATTCTCACTAAGCTCTAAACAATTCATTTTCCAGAATAACACGGGGAGCCTGCTGGTCTCTTAGTTTTTACATTGTCGATAGGAGTACGGAAGGAAGCACTTGTGGAACTTTGAGAAGTTCAAACTATTTGATCCTATGTTGTTGTATAAATTACAGTAGTTTTATTCTCATGTGCTCCTGACAATGGAAAAATATATTGATTAATATGATCTTGTACTTCTTATTAGGATTTTCAGTACCTTTATGCCGCAAAGCTGTCATTTTATGAAATGCAGCTGAAAATTAATAACTGTTCATATATCTGACAAGCAGGTTACATAATTTACAGCATCAATCAATAAGGTACGCAGATCAAGTTATTGTGCAAAGGCTTAAGTTTACAGCTGGATCTTTTAAAATAAAGTTCAATAAGCTTTGTGGTTGGAACTTTTCCCAATATCCGCACACAGCATGCCCCTTCTTTTGTTGTGACTTTCAAAATAGTGTGCAACTTTAATTAAGCAAACACAAACACTATGGCTTCATTTTACTGTGTATGTTATACGAGGCCGCCACCTAAGTAGAATGAATACTATGAGTGGCTATACCCTCTCGAACTTCTGAAACAAATATCCAAAATGGTGCCATCACTTAAATTCAACCTCTCTGTCTTTCTCCAACTCACTCTCACTGTCTACATAGACATATTTAAAATAGTCACACTACTGACTACAAAACTACACAATACTTTATTAGTCTAAATAGAATGATGGCTCTGTTTACAGTTGCAAGAAAAAGTAAGTGGACCTTTGGAGTGACCAGGATTTCTGTAGTGATTATTAATAACATTTTGTCTTGTTAGTCACAATTATAGAGAAACAGAATCTACAAAAAAACAATACCAAAGAAACAGTTTTACTGTCAGTCTTTTTAAGCATGCTGATAACTCTGGGCCAATGTATAAAGTTTTGGTCTAAACTCACTTTTTCCCAAGTTTCAGGGGAAAAAGTAGTTTTAGATCAAAAGGGTTTCATATATGTGGCCCCTACTGTGAAGGGAAGAAAAGTGAGCAAATCTCTTTGTTAATGACTACTCCAATAGCTAATAGGTGTTTTAGTTAAAGCAATGAGATTGGAAGGTGTGTTGCCTATTAAACAAAGGCTGGTAATGCCATCTCACCCAGTGTGCATAAGGTAAACAACAGGGGGAGAGTTTGGCTGTCGCAGAGGGGCTTTTTTAAATGTGGGGGCTCCCGATGTGGGCCCTGTAAGATGGCCACAAAAACAACAGAAGTTTTTGACAAAATGCAACAGCAAAAATATGAGATTAAACAGTTCATTAACTGTGACAGCCATCACTCCATATATGTTATTGAATGCACACAGTGTGAAAAGAAATACGTGGGGAGTACTATCAGAAAGATCAAAACATGGGTCATGGAACACATAACTAGTATTAACAAACAGCATACCCAGATGTCAGGGGCAGCTAAACATTTCGTGGAATGCCACCAGGGAGATATTACAGGTTTTAAGTTCTATGCCATAGAACAAGTACCGTGTCCCTACAGGGGTGGCAACTGGACTAAAATCCTAAGACAAAGGGAGGCCCAATGGATACTTAAGCTGGGTACTAGGAGACCGGAGGGCCTTAATTATCGTACAGACATGCTGTAGATATATTGAGTTAGGTGGCCCCCGATTCTACTAGTACATCGTACTGCCTTGGAGTTACTAATTGTATAATTCTTTTTGACAAGTAACAGATACAAGGTATCATTAATTCTAAAGTCTGTAGCACTTTTGTTACTAAGTAAAATATACGTTACCTCCCACATGTATCCATTTCACCTCCCTTTGTGGTCATGTGATATTCCATCTACACGATGATTGGTTTTAACCGTGCTTTTAATCTGACCAGTAGCATCTGTAGACACAACAGTGAGCAAGAGTATTTACTCGAAACGCGTCTGTCTGACAGCATCGTAGTTTGGGGTCTGTAACCTAGTGCCTCTACAAGTATGCTTTTTAATTCTTGAATAAAGTATCTCATTTCCGAAGCCCAGATCGTGGATTCCTTAGTGACGCCTGAAGTTACTGAACGCGCCACCGGATATCCCGTCTTTGTTGTTTGTTTCCCGCTGAGCCGGCGGTTGTTCCGGAGCTACGCAAAGGATACAGAGCGGACCCGTGCTCCATACGTTTAAAGCTTTTAGCCTCTGACAAGGTGAGCCCTACGAGACATTTTTTTCATAAAAGGCTGGTGACTGAGAAGTCTGTCGTTTTCAAGAAAGAACAATAAGTGTGAACGATACTCAATGCAAGCAACTTTTAGAAGATGTGCTATATGGATATATGAAGCTGAAAATGCTACAATAGCATTGCTAGAGACCAGGATTCATATTAATGCATGGCTGGAAAAATTGTCTGGATATCCTGTTAAGATCATTCTCAGAACACAATGGGCAATCCTGAAATGAGTGAGAAAAAAGCGGTAACAGCAAAAGTCCGACAAAGGACATTACAAACTTTAAAACAGCTCTGTATATGTCCACTGCCAGAAAATCACTGAATCAGAAAGGTGTTCATGGAAGGGCACTACAAAGGAAGCCACTGCTGGCAAAAAAAATATTGTGGTCATATTTGGTGGAGACCTCCTGGATGTTCAACAATGATTTTGGAAAATAAAATTCTATTTACAGGAACTTGTTAGCACAAAATTACAACACTATGGGCAACATGTATGAATCCTGGTGCTGACAGGCCAGTTCTACATAGCTCTAAGGTAGAGTAGAATGTGCCAGAATGTATGAACCTATTCTTCTGCAGCTCATACATACAGGCGCATTGTAGTGCCAATATGACAAATCTGGCTCAGGCACCACCTTTAACCTGGTCTGGCTGTTCTAACTGTTCTATGCCTAGATTTGGCATCAAGGAATCATAATGTCCCAAACCTTTGACGCACTAAAAAGTGTCTTTGGCGCATTACGAAGGGACTTATTGCGCCAAAGTTTCACGTGCACCTGTTCAGTCTTTTTGGCTCAAAGATCACCAGAAAACTAGTGCAGCTCCATTCATACATGTCACCATAAGTATTCAGGAAAACTAACACTGTACATTACCAACGAAACCTCATGCTTACTGTGAAGCATGGTGGAGCCCAGATGCCTTGTGATTGTTAAGGTAACAATTAATTCAAAGGTAAATAAAAATATTTTACAGACCTTAAAGGAGTTGTTTCACTACATTGATTCATCTTGCCTCAATCCTGTTTTGTTGGTTTAACTTTGAATTCAGAGGCGTGTTTACTGGCTTCCACTAGGCTGCAGTAGAAGCCAGATCTGTAGCTATAGCAACAAGTGATGGCAGCTAATCAGGAGAAATCAAACAGGTCTGTAGCTATAACAACCTGAGGAGCTGATGCAGCCCATACAAGAGGAGATATCTAGGAATAGGTAGGATCCTGTTAATGAACATATATTGCAAAGTGACTTGTTTTTGCAAAACCTTTAACATAAAAAGCAATCCTTGTAGTGAGAAAACCCCTTTAAGGGTAAAGATTCATAACTTAAAGATGAAAAAGAAGATTTGTGTTTATAACTGAAACACAATTGCAAGGATTGGTGTAAAAATTCTCCTTTATGTTTTGTTTATCTTATTCATGGCTAAAAGAAATATTTGGTGAGGGTGACGTCAACTAAAGAGGAGATATCTTACTTTTTCAAGGGGTCACTTTTATCACTTCACTATTGAAGTTTACTCAATGTGCTCAATAGAAGACATAAACAGAACAACTCTTTGTGTTAGTAGCAGTTAGATTGTGTCTTTAAATAAATGTGACAAAAATCTGACTTAATTTATTAGTAAGGTTTAAGAAAGGATTTACTTACTTTCAGGCTCGGACTGGGCCGCTGGGGGACCGGTGAATCCCCCGGTGGGTCCCCCCCGAGCCGCTGTGGGCCCTGGAGGCAGTGCCGTCGCTCCCCGGGGCCCGTCCGCGCATCTGGTCCCTGGATGCCTGGGTCCGCGTCCCGAGCGCCCACAGACCGAGCCCGGTAGCCGGGGACTAATGTCCCCGACTCCCAGGGCTGCGCGGTGTCAGCGGAGTACAGCGCCACTAGCGCTGCGCTCCGCTGAACTCCCTGGCGGGCTGAAGGTGCTAGGCCTTCAGCCTGCCGGGCGCCGGCCCCTGCTAGTGACGTAGGAGGCGCGGTGACGTCACTTCACCGCCCCGCCTATGCAGGGAGGCAGGAGCCGGCGGCAGCTCGGAGCGGCCGGGACCGGCCAGGAGCGGCGGACCGGCCAGGAGCGGGAGCGGGCGCGAGGTAAGTGGCTGTTTTTTTTTTTTAAATCTACCTACAGGGGCCCTGGCTACAAGAGGGGGCCCTGGCTATTATAAAGGGGGCCCTGGCTACAAGAGGGGGCCCGGGCTATTTTAAATGGGGGCCCTGGCTACAAGAGGGGGCCCTGGCTATTCTAAAGGGGCCCTGGCTATTCTAAAGGGGGCCCTGGCTACTATAAAGGAGGCCCTGGCTACAAGAGGGGGCCCTGGCTATTCTAAAGGGGGCCCTGTCTATTCTAAAGGGGGCCCTGGCTATACTAAAGGGGGCCCTGGCTATTCTAAACGGGGCCCTGGCTATTCTAAAGGGGGCCCTGGCTATTCTAAAGGGGGCCCTGGCTATACTAAAGGGGGCCCTGGCTACAAGATGGGGCCCTGGCTACAAGAGGGGGCCCTGGCTACTATAAAGGGGCCCTGGCTACAAGAGGGGCCCTGGCTACAAGAGGGGGCCCTGGCTATTCTAAAGGGGGCCCTGGCTATTCTAAAGGGGCCCTGGCTACAAGAGGGGGCCCTGGCTATACTAAAGGGGGCCATGGCTATACTAAAGGGGGCCCTGGCTACAAGAGGGGGCCCTGGCTATACTAAAGGGGGCCCTGGCTACAAGAGGGGGCCCTGGCTATACTAAAGGGGGCCCTGGCTACAAGAGGGGGCCCTGGCTATTCTAAAGGGGGCCCTGGCTATACTAAAGGGGGCCCTGGCTATACTAAAGGGGGCCCTGGCTTTTCTAAAGGGGGCTGTGGCTAACAAAGGGGGCCCCTGACTAAAAAAGGGGGCCCTGACTACATAAATGGGGTCCTGACTACCAAAGGGGGCCTGGCTATGTAATGGGGGGGGGCCTTGGCTACCTAAAGGGGGGCCCTGACTAACTATCAGGGCCCTGGCTACATAAAGGGGGCCCTTTCTAACGATGGGGGGCCCTGGCAACCTAAAGGGGGCCCTGACTAACTATCAGGGCCCTGGCTACATAAAGGGGGCACTGGCTACATAAAGGGGGCCCTGACTAACTATCAGGGCCCTGACTACATAAAGGTTTCACTGGCTACATAAAGGGGGGCCCTGACTAACTATGGGGGCCCTGGCTACCTACACACTAGCTAAAGATTGGGCCCTGACTTCCTGCACACTAGCTAAAGAGTGAGCCCTGACTTCCTGCACACTAGCTAAAGGGTAGACCCTGACTTCCTGCACACTAGCTAAAGGAGGTCCCTAACTACCTGTATACTACCTAAAAGAGACCCCTAACTGCCTGTATACTACCTAAAGGAGGCTCTAACTGCCTGTATACTACCTAAAGGGGGTCCCTAACTGCTTGAAGCCTATATAAAGGGGACCCTAACTACCTACAGCTTACCTAACTGGGGGCAACCACCTACCTACAGCCTAACTAATTGGGACACCAACACCTACCTACAGCCTACCTAACTGGGGTCCACCAACCTAACTGTAGCCTATCAACTTGCCTAACTGGGGCCTGCTTATCTACATGGAGGCTGTTTACCTACCCACCCGTGGCTAGGTACCCACCAACCTACCTGCGGCCGGGCTTCCAACTTATCCAGTGGGAGTCTACCTACCTAAAGAGGGCCTATCTAGTTACCTGGGGCCTTGCCTATTTGCCTACCTACCTAGGGTCTTGCCTACTTACCTGGTAATATAATTGAGAGGGCAGCAGCCCATAGTTGCAGCATTATCTCCAGGGGGGTTAGTCCTTTCCCCACCTTCCAACCCCTTTGGATACTAGGCCTCTAAGTTATGGCTCGTGCCTGCTCTCCCACCCCTGGGTAGTTTGTACAGAGGTGGGAATAGGTAAAGAGATGCTGGAAAATTGAGGATTATAAGATCTTTGTGTGTAATTTCTTCAGGGATGAGTTGTGGCCGGGACGTCATCATGGCGGTGTGGAACAGATGCAGAAGAAAAGGGAATAAGAACGACTCATGAGAGAAGAGAATGACTCATCAGATAAGACGTCTCCGGTGAGTCCCTGATTTCAGGGGTTATGTTACTTCTATCCTGGATCAGTGCTGTATTCACTGTTATGTGATGTGACTCGAGATGGTGTCTGACCTCTATGTGGTCTCTATATGGTGGTGTTGTAGGTTATTTCGGCGTTAGTATAGTGACAGCGTACATGTGTCCCTGATTGTAAAATTAAGGGAACACCTGACCCTGTGATAGGGGTTACACTTCAACTTTCTTGCTGGTGTTTATTTTAGAACGTGGTGAGGTGCGTGACCAAGGGAAACGTGGAGGGGGATATTGTATGTGGGTGGAGGGGATATTGTATGTGGGTGGAGGGGGATATTGTATGTGGGTGGAGGGGATATGGATGGAGCTACTTAGCCCTGTGTCTATGATATATTAGACTGACAAATGTGTGACTAACTTGGTATAGTACTACACAATACAGTTCTGTTTTGCACACTGCATTATGTGGTAAAATGGGCGCATTTATGTCCGAGAGGCCGGTAATATTTTCATGTACAGGAGGGTGGGCCCCCCAAGATCAATTCCCCTGTGGGCCCCAGACCCCCCAGTCCGACACTGCTTACTTTATTAGTTTAACTGCACTAGCTGTATACTTCTGTTATGAAAAAAGAAACTTAAAACATATCCATAGTGTAATGAATTCTAATGGATTCTATCAACTTACAATGTGCCCATGAAGTCTAGTTTTTTTTTTTTTTATTTACAGAAAAAGATAGCATTGCAGTCTATGGAGTTCTAGCCTTCAAAAAGCATTAAAAACAAACCAAACAAAACAGAGCCTGAAAAATTATCTCATCAACAATACAAATAAGGATCTAAATTACTTAAAACAGTACAATATATAATTATGCTCTAAAAATAGTAACATAATGACCAAGAGCCCCATACTTTGCCCACATAGTGGAAGGGGTCGGCAGCAGGAGAGGCTTTTATATAGAATGGAGATATTTTGCAGCTCAGTGTGTTTCTGTGATCTTGAATTGAAAAAGCAATACCTTTTACCACTTTTTTGGCCAGCAGACCTCTGATAGGAGGTGAAATTGTCCCTGTTTTTTCAGTTCTATTGCAATCACTGAGTGTCAGTGGTTCCCCAAAAAAACCGCATAACTTATCCTATAAACTTTTAAATAGTTTTATTGAAAGTCTGTGCGTCTGTTTGCCACAACGAGATCACTTGTACGCATATTGTGTTATACATATTTCCTAGTAAATTACGCCTGTAGTCAGTGGTGCGAAAACCGCCATATTAATCCATATAACATTTAAATACTCTTATTGCAGTCCGAGCGTCTGTTTGCCGCATAGAGCTCATTGTACGCAAATTGTGTTATACAATATTTCCGAGTAAATTACGCCTGTAGTCAGTGATGCGAAGGCCACCATATTAATCCATATAACTTTTAAAACTTCTATTTCAATCAGTGCGTCTGTTTGGCGCTAATCGTACAGTTGTATGATAATTTGTTGAAAACTATCAATTGCTAGTCCTACTGGGCAGTTGTAAATCTCAGGGACTAAAGGAAGAACACTGTTGATTTTGTGTTACAGTTCTTCCACCAGACCGCCTTTCACAGATATTTGATAGAAACAATTCTGTTTCTAAAACCTAGTTGGCTGTTGGAAATTAGAGGGATTTTAAGAAAGCTGGGATTTGCCGTCTTTCAATAAGAGACGTCAAAAACTCTTCCATACTTTTAAAATGTTTATATTTCTGAACATGGAGTGAACTGCAGGTGGTAAGCAAGCAAAGAGGGGTGTAGGGCATGGAGGTAGAGGTACGAGAGAAGGTGCTCCTTCCAGTGCTGGCAACAACAAGCAAGCCGATTGTCTGTTGCAGGACCATCAGGCCTGTCATCGCTAGGTCGGTGCCCTGTGAATCTCAGTAACGAACAGCGTCGCCAATCTGTTTCTTTAGTGGTTAGTGCAATCTGCATGCTGCGGTGCAGACAGGATAGTCCTGATGTCCAGTTTCTACTACAACAAATGGTGGTTATCAAAGACTCCTTTTTGTTATTCCCGACACTTTTTAATCTAGTGGCTCGATCGTCCAAATCTGAGGGACATGCCGCGGAAACGACAGGTTATAGTCAATGTCAAGTTCAACTAAAATGGTGGTTCAAAGAACTCCCTTCGCGTTTCAGGCACTTTTTAATCTGTGGTCATGTAGATTAAGGGTTAATGCTGCGGTCCAGGACAGGTATAGTCTATGTCCCTGTTTAACTAAAATGTGTGGTTGAAATACTTCTTTTTTTCGGCACTTTTTTAATCCGTAGGGTCATGCTGTCTGTCCCAAGGACAGGGCATTAATCAATGTCCAATTCAAATAAAAGTGATGGGCTTCAAATAATACTGCCTTCTCCACTTTGATTTCTTCTCTGTGACTCTTTGATGCCTAGATTCTTGCCATAAGTTTCCTGTTGTGGATGTAAGTTCAGCTTTATCCAGTCCCTGTATGGGTGTAAGAATTCTAAGCTGTTGTTCCCTCTCTGCCATAGACTATTAACTCATCACTATGCGGTCAAGCACATAATTTGCTGATATACGACTATCGACTTGATAACGATAGTTGAACACAATGCAATCGCTACATACACACACACATATAAGTCCACAACAAATTTATAAACAATAGCTAAATTGGGGCCAACAATACCTGATAAATTGTCCTACAGGTACATGAATTTGAAGGAGAACGTTTTGTTTTTATATCAGCTCCGGGTTTATTTTGGACTTGATTTAAAAGAGGCACCTTACCCTTTAAATGGAATGTTTCACCAATATTTTTTTTTATTTACTAATAAAACAAAGTGCTGCTACATATTCCCATATTTTTTGCAGTTTATATTTTTCGATTGTAGATTTTTTTTTTAAGTCTTATCTTTGAGTTAGAATCTTCAATATCAACATTGACAGGGGAACGAAACCCACCCCACATTTGGGCTTTTCTAACAGCATTTAAAGATATACATGGACATAGCAGCATGCGAACAAGAGCAGACACACTGACTTCTATAGGAAAGGAGATTCTATTTAATCTTTCTGTGCTCTGGGGAAAAGTCACTTTATGGTAGGTAAAGGAGAAGGCTGCGAGCTATAACTATCTCCTATTGCAAATAAAGTAAAATGAGTTAGATATAGAATTACAGTCCAAGCTATGTATAAGAAGAAATAAAAAACGCAAGATGGGCTACATACTAAAAGTGACACGTATGAACCTATGACCGACTTGCCAGTTCTACCTCTGCTTTGTAATCAGTGAATGGTTCGCTAAAACAGCAATTATGAGAAAATGTCTCACAGCAAACTTTATAAACTCTCCCTGCTGTAGCGGCCGCAAAGTAGTCTCCCGCCATGACTCCACTACCTAAAATGTAGATGAGATTAGTACGACAGCGTAGACTTCCACCCTTTGGCAAATTTTTAGCGCTTTATAGGGTTCTGCTGCAATGCACCCCACCGCCATCGATGGCTGTTTCAAAAGTGCCGTGTCTGATGTACAATGCGACAAGTTTTGGCATACGACGGTTTATACGTCTATAGAATAGGGCTATAACAATTTGTTTGGTTCAAAACATGGCTAAACAATGGCACAGTCCCGTACATGCATGTCACTCAAAATATTTTAAAATGCATAGTGTGAGCTCATTTTAGTGTTCAAGCTAGACTAGGTGAAGCATGATTGTCTTCATAGATTAAAATATATATATAATAAAACAATCACATTGACTAAACACATCACTCAGCCGTAGTCAGGAGTTTCTCATAAGGTTTAATGAATGGCTTCACACAAAGCAGTTGTATTTTAACACCCAAAAAGGAGTGCAGGAAGGAACGTTCTCAGATCTGCATCTCAGATATAAGGATGTAGTAATTTTCATCTACTCACTATAAATTTTACATACCTAAGATCGCCTCTTGCCTGCCCTGACAAATAATATTATTTCATTGGGTAACAGAGATGACACTGCGTAGAAGACGTGTGACATCTCAGTGGAGTTTTCTTCTTCTTCGCGCTTTTTTGTTATGTCGGTCATTCAATATACTACATTATATTTGATATCGTGTCCCACTTCAGACATCTTAGATGAGTTTCTGTTTTAATACAGATTGAACCACTATTGACCATCATTTAATTTTTATGTACACTTATGTAAACGTATTTCCATTTCTTTTGCAACACCACTTGTCCCCTTTAACAACACCAGTTGCAAATGGTCGCGATGTGCAGGTCCTGCCAGTGATTGACACCCTCGTCCTTCGCATCTTAGGCAGAACCGTCCTATCCCATCAGTCTGACACACAATGATTGACAAGTTATCCCTGTCCACTTGCATCAGGGTTATTGGCAACTGTGTCTCCCTGTTTGTAACACTTCCCTGTTTTCTCTGATTGTGTGAACCGCCATTGTGAGAGGATTGTGCTGTGTTCGATATAACTCTATTCTTTCCCACACACAGTTATACGTCTAATGAAGCGTGGGTGTTCACGCAATACGGCTTCGGACCGATGTGCATTAATTGTTTTGTATAAGATTGAGAACTACCGTACCTCTCCCTTTCTAATAACAAGATTTTAGCGACAAGTATCAGGTAATTCTCTCCCACTTTGGACCGCGCGTTTATTCTTATACATACGTTGCGCCACGATCTCGTTTTTCTTTGCCATGAATTTACATTACTACCAAGCTAGATCAGTTTTCTATCTGTGGGATCCTAGGACGCTGGGCAAGCCGTAAACATTAGCTCCACATGGAGCAGTAAGCGTTTACGAAGTTGTGCCTCAGACCGTTAAAACACAACCATTTTCAAGAGGGTAGAGCAAGCCTAAAACACTTCAGCACGCGATACATTCCTGAGTCTCAACATATTTCACCTACATCACTGATTGCGACCTTTCGCATTTTCCTTTTCTTTTATTCTTTATTCCCAATGAGCCGGAGTGTATAACTGAAGTATCTTCGAGATTTCTGGAGAATCAGGGCTTGCCTAACTGTGAATTATGGAACTCATTTTAAAAATCGTACTTTCTAAACATGAGACAAGACTTATTGAAAGAACTCGATGAAAAAGTCATCACCACAACGGAAACCACCGCCGAACAGAGTAAAGTATTCAATGATGAGGACACAAAATTTATGACAAGTTTATTTAATTATATGGAAAAAAAAACTATGTTCTGAGATCGAGCATAATCTTGACACTAGGTCCCAATGAATATCGGCTTTCCCGCCCAGTTTCCCTGGCTTCTACTGCGCCTCCGAGCCCGAAGTCCCCCTGTCTCGGACGGGCGGGAATTCCGTGTTCGGCGCAGTGTTCAGCCACTTATCAGAATCATTCAAGCATGGCGCCCCGCATGAAGGCGTCGGGCAGCTGGGCGCGTTGTCGGGCACGGGTAGTGGCTTCCGGGGCGGACGCGGGGCCTCATCCGACAAACTCCCACTCCGAGGCATGTTAGATGGCGAATTACGTACAAAAGCGAGCGCGCAGTGCAGCGCTCTATGCGCACTCGACATAGACAGAACCGAGATTTTTTTTTTGCGGTCTAAATGCCTCCAACATAGAGACAACAAGTGACAGTGCAGGGATCGCGAACATGCGAAGGACGAAGAGTCGAACAGATCGCGACAGAAATGCTCGGCACTCCGGCATCCCTGCAGCAGAGTATGGACATCCGCGAAAAAATCGCCTTTATAAAGCGATAAAACACGAGTGTCAGTCAGAAACTGAGCTGAATCGTAAGGCAGAAAATATCTTCACATAATAAAAAAAAAACAAAACCTTTCTCCAAAAACCTAGAAATGGTACCAATATACGAAGATTCTATGAATATGCTCTGTAAATTGCCGGGAAATACAGATAATTTCAAGCGAGTCTACAAACCAATCTCGATTGGTATCAGCATAAACCCAGCCAATCAGAATAGGAGGGCGGACAGTGGGAAACCATTAACGACCTATGGTGGAACATTTGAACCAATCAGAATCTTCCACCGCGGGAACATAGATTCAAACGCGTACAGGTAAAAAGAAAAGTGAAAAGAGCTGAGTGTGCTGAGTTTAGCAGGTGCTTGCTACCCATCCAATCAGAGCGCGAGCTACTTCTCCCCAATTTATAGTCTATGGAGGACGATGGAGAAGCCCAATTCTGTATAATCTCGGCGCTCCAGCGCCGGTCGGCATTGAAGTATTAATTAAAAAACAACACGACTTTTTATTAAGTGTCAAACATTATCAGATAAAGAGCAGTCTACCCTTATCTTACAAATTAAAAGACACAAATTACAAAACCCCGACAACAACGCGTTGTACACACCTGAGACCCCGGGGCACTACAATAGGGCGACGATTGCTATAGGCAGATGAATCACCACAGAATCAAACATTAATTTCAAATCTTGTTTAACGCCTATTCTCATTTGAGTTGGCATAAACCATCCAATCAGATATGGAAGCGACAATGTCCTTCTAACTATGGAGGAGAATGACTTCAATCAGAATAGGAGCGACTCAAGCCCAATAAAACCTATGATGTGAAGAATAGACACCAGATTCAGAAAATAGGAGCCACACAATGTCACCATTATATCCTATGGACGGAAAATGGACACAATCATATTTCAAAGGCGGGACAGTCAAAATACAGTAAAAATGCAGAAACAAATCGAGGCAGTGAAATGGTTGAAGGGTCTAGGTGGGCTCGTCCAGCTTAGCCCTAATCATAGCGCAAGCTACTTTTCTCATAGATATTATCTATTGGAAAAGAAAGAGACTGAGCCCGCGGCTCTCGTACATTGGCTAAGTTAAAGAGGCGCCTTATTTGGGGACACAATGGGAGTGCGAGCGAACGCTCCCTATGGGGATTTTCTAATGCATATCTGAAATAACACTTACTTGGCCGACCAATTCAAAATTCTATAACACTACAGAAGCTGCGCCCGATGTGTAATTATAAGAGAATGATAATATGGGGGAAATAGACGAAAAAAAAATATTAAATTCAATAAAATATTTATTTCTTTTATTTTCGTTGCCAGACCCATACTATTGATCCTTGGCTAACGAAAATAAAAAACGAAGATAAACATGAATTTATTGGACTTTAATATATTTTTTTCCTTTTTCGTCAAACCCCCATTTAATCAGTTCGTTGTTTATATACACATCGGGACGACTTGCTGCTAGTGTTATATATTTTATTTCGGCCATGTCTACAGATTTTATTACATTTCAGATTGTCCATTAGTGTAGAAACCCAAGTAGCGTCGCTCGCAGATCTCCCCATTGGTCCCAAATAACGCCGCTCTGTTAACATTAGCCATCTAGCCAACTAGCCGCGCTCAGGAATAACTGCTTTTCCCCATAGAACTCTAAATGAGATAAGTAGCTCCGCGCTCTTATCATTGGCTTATGCTGGACAGCCCCCTCCGCTTCAACCAATCATTTGTTTCCTGCGCATTTTTACTGTGAGGTTTTTGACATACGAGGTCCGTGCCTTTGAATAGAGTTGGTCATTTTTCTCCCGAGGACTATAATAGGGACATGTCACGCTCCTATCTCTGATTGGCTCAATTATCTCCTCCATAGGTCTACAGAATGGGACATTGTCGCTCCTAATCTGATCTGAGGCTGGTTTACGTGCCCGACCAATGACGTAATATCTTTAAACACACATTCTCGAATTACTGAGTATGAGAGCCACAGGCGACTTTCTCTCTATTGCAATTCCCTATGTAGCGGAGCTGGTCTCGGCGTGAGCTAGACAAACGCGTTGGTTCGGTTTTTAACTTGCTTTAATTTCGTAAAGAAGGTTCTGCCTTTAACTGATAATGTTTGACACATAATAAAATCATTTTTTTTCTATTAATACTTCAATTCCTCAATCGCGCTGATCGCCGACAGATTATTCAGATGCGCCCATCTCTCCATTTTTAGACTGCGTGCAATGGGAGACGGTTCGGCTCGCGCTCTGAATTGGCTGGATAGCGAAGAGCACTCTGCCCGCTACTCTAGCAATCAGCTCTTTTCTGTCTTTTCTTACCTGAATTTTGAATTATCCCGCCGTGGATTCTGATTGGTCCATAACTTCTCCATAGCCTCAGGCGGTCTTCTGGTGTCGCTCCTATTCTGATTGCGTCAAATAATTCTCCATCAGGCCTAGAATGGGTCTGCCTGACTCCTCCTATACTGATTGCGCTCGAGCTAGCCAAGTCCCCCGGTAGCTTAACCAATCACCATTTTCAGCATATTTTAGCAGTATTTTGAAACTGCTCCCGCCGCGTGGGATTCCTGATTGGTCACAACATTCCCCATAGGTTTTAGCGATTGGTTCCTCTATCCACTCCTATTCTGATTGGCTCGGTTTATTGTCGACCACTAGTCAACTAAGAGCTTTTCCCCTGATTTGAATTACCTGTATTTTCTCCGTGCAATTTTCCAATATTCCTAATTCCTAATCTTGAATAGGATATTGGAAAGTTGATTATGTTTGATTTATTTCTTACTTTTTTGGTAGGTTTCAGCTCTTTTCTGAGAAGTTGAACCGCCTTTCATAAAGCGATTTTTTGATTCATACATCGCATACTGACAATCTGGAAAAGATTGCTCGCTGATCCAGCCGTATCCGCATCGGAACTGGTTTTTTCGGCGCAGCCCCGCACGGTGCGACCTGCGTCTCCCCCGCACTGCGCCCCATACACACTGGTCGAGGCGCCATGATCTTTTCCTCCCGATTGTATGATTAGCGCTACCAATATCCGGCGGCGAATCATACAGGCGACATCGCACGCACTGAGGCTCACTCGGTACCCCCGCACTGCGCGCGCTCACACTGGCCATGCGCGGCGCACTTCTTCCCCGCATAGATACTGACACCGTCGTCTTGGTACCACCGTCGCGCACAAAAATCATCAGCGCGCCAGCGCCGCCCTTGAGCGCCTCGAGTACAGGTCCCCGCACTGCAGCCTAAAACAACAGTCTAAAGGGCGCGGCGGACTTTACTTGTATGTATGAGCCGCGCCCCCGGCCCCGACAATAAAATCACGTCGACGAATTCCCGCCTGGAAAAACCTACGAAAGGTGCGCCCCAACCCGTCGGATTCTACATGGGGCCTATGTTTCCATGTCGTATTCAAACTAGGCTTGATTCCCAAGGGTCACAAGATTTTTTGGCACCTACATTCCCTGATGACCTGGACTTTACCAAAGAATGGGAACTAACTCTTAGAGAATGTTCCTTTAAATTGATGGGACTATTAATTAACAAAAGAACTGCTCTTGCTAACCTTTTAACGTTAAAAAATTTTCACATTACGTTGAGTAAAATTATACAAAAATTTTCTACTCTAACACATAAGGACTTATATCATTAAAATTCAATTATAGAGTCACTAGCGAGCGTAAGCAACTAAACTGAGACGACATGCTGTTTTACCGCGCTAAAGGATAAAAATTCTGGCGTGATAGGTCAATGTGATCCTCCAAGATAGTAATAAAGAAAACCCTCAGACATACACTTCACAAGTTGATATACATAACAGCGTAGTAGCTGGGCATTAGAAGGGAAATACAACACAACCAAACTAAAAAAACGTATCTCACGTCCACAAACAATTGGACAAACAACACAACTCGGCTTCGAGACCTAGAATTGAGAATCTATAGAGCTAATTCTAACTATCACAATTCACCACATGACAAGTTCCACAATAGAAATCACACGTCGGTCATAAATTCCCAAATCCATGACAAACGAGAACCTGTACAATCCATTGTTCCATGCTCCCAGGATTTTGAAGCCCTGGTAACTAGACCTAAATCGACACATATTACAGAGACAGCTACTTCATGTACTCCAGATACCATCACTGCATCACAAACCAATAAAAACATTATATACCCAACCATATTACTGAAAGTAACATTTCTCCTTCTAACAATATTCCTGTTATATCTAGTCTAGACTCCCTGTCACTTTAAAAAATAAACCATGTTCAGAATAATGACAAAAGAACTTACACCAGGTTCAATACTCTATTGACGACTAGTTCCAACCAGGAGCTCCCTTAGTTACTAATTCTCAGGTTTCTATGGACCATATACTCCTTACTCCATAGATAGACTCTATTTCTAACATACTTCCAACATTTCCTCTCTCACACACAAAAAGGCCAAGCTAATCAGAGAAAATAATTTGAAACAAATCACAAAAAGAACACAATGCACACTCTAAAACAGAGACTCAGACATTAGTCTTCTCTGCTGCCACCCCCTCCATCTTTCTCAAATCACAGTAACATGATACTTTGACACCTCTATCAATCTTTAGACTATCGATCTACCATGCTCTCCACACACCAACCCAATTCTAACTCCCTCACCTCTCCGTCAACCTTTTTGTCAGACCAAGGACTTACACTCTACTTACACTACGACAATACCACCATTGAGAAACTCGAACACGAATAAAAAGAAAAAGACACTTCTAGAGGCTGGCAGACAGGAGGTAACCTTCTAGAAAACAATAGCAATTGCATAAAGACTAAAAACACATAAGATCTACCCACCATGTACCTCACCCTCCACTTTTTTCTGCATGGCATTCTTATAACCTATCAAGAACATATACTACACGATACATAGATACAAACAACTACTTGGAAAAGGGTTATTCTTCTCGTCCAACCAAATAGTCAAAATCAAATCAGTTTGAATTACGTTCCTGGATATACATCTCATTTTGAATGAAAATATAAAAATAACAAAAAAAAAATAAACACTCAAGACGTCATTTCTTATTAACACCCCTCCCTAGTACAGAAACCATTGATTCTTAAAAGAACAAAATTCGCATCTGAATAACTAATACCCACTTTTTACCCTATTCATTTTCTCAGAGGCCAACTTGTTAGTACATCTTTCAAGGATCTAGTCACCTAACAGTATCCTACAGAAAATAGAGGCCATTACAAAGTATAACCAATATGTCCCACAGAAGGAATTACAAGCCATGAAGGGGTTAAAGACAATATACGAACTAATAATTTGCCTGCAGCAGACACAAAGTGGGTGGGGATCGTTCTCCTGAATTACTATCGGATTACCATAAACGGAACGCTTTAAATAATACTATCAGAAACGATCTTAACTTACAACACATTAAATTTGTTTTCAACAGTAACCCATAACAAATTACGAAAAAAAGACATCTACACAATCTCATCCAATCACATACTCTGAAACACCAGATTATTTAGGGGACATCGAAAATAGAAACAATTTTTCTATTCACAAAAAGAGCCAATACTCTTTTTTTTTTTACTATCTACCTAAATATACATAAGTACATCATACAACTCGCCCACAAAGACAGTCACACCATCATTTCGGGATGTCAACTCACCAACAAAGACAATATGTCCCATTTGTAGATACTACATCCCAACAATATGTTCTCTATCAACATTAGATTCAGTCACTCTAAAAGATTCGGGTCAACGTGATATTACTTATCTTACCTTGAAATCTAAAGTGATCACTATAATAATTCCTACACTTTAAGACGTGTCCCTCTGCTGTACAACAATATTGGAACATGGAATTAGGAATACGTTGTGTTGAACATTTCTTAACTCCCGATGAATCTATCCTCGGAACCTTATAAGGCCTTATCTGTCTCCAATTGTCTCATATGCGTTCTAGAGAATAATTATTTTTATTACAACACTGCCATTGGGCAAGTAAGAGGAAACCTCGCATGTGGCACCAAATTGGCTCCCATCGTTGCACCCTCTTTATGGGTTCCTGCTTTTGAAACCTGTATATCTACATTATTCTTACCCTCCTTACCCCCATTAATACACTCACATTTACTCATATATAAAGATATAATTGAAGACCTCTTCATCACTGGCTAGGGGCCACAAATAGAAAATCACAGCATTCTAATCATAACAACGAAAACAACTTTGGTATTTCCTGTTTACATACTCCCAAATTTCTGCATCCACCAGGTCAATCAATGCTCAGTTGATTACCAACAGTTTTTATTAACTTTCAAATGCTCATTATATAAACTCAGCTTCTCAATACCCTATGCCAATTAAAAAAGGTTACGAGAGAAATTGTTTTCTGATACATTCATTTTTTGACAAACACAAAATGGAATGGTCCTAGCGAAAATAATTCATAAGAAACAAGTACTTCACTCCAGTTTATTACTGGTGCATATACAGAGAGACCAAGAGAATTGGAGCAGAAAGATTGCTTGAAAAACATGTGTCATAACCACTGACAACTTTGCTTAATCACCGTCGGTGATCACGCAATACAATTTTTCCTCGCATGGGGAAATTAGAAAAATCCTTAATAAGCATTGTGCACCTTATCCAGAATGATCCAGGGGGGGGGTTTTTCCTGGGCCACACTTCCTAAAAACCAGGTCAAATATTTTAGAAGGGCACCCGAATTTAAAGGGAATACTACCCCTAGAAAACAAGGGAACACTATGTCTAACACAAGTGATTTCCACTGGTCCCATTGGCAGTTTTTCCATGAAATTCCTTAAGGAGCCTCTGTTGCATTAGCATCACTAATACCTCCACCATTACATCTTGAGATGTTCACCAAAGAAAAATATTTATCAAATTTTCTCTATCATGTAAATCTCAGTACGTAATTTATGTAAATAAAAGTACCCTGTAATTTAACAATACGATGGACACACAATCTGCCCTTGAGAGTAAGGTTAAATGCCACAGATGTAGTGTAAGAAAAGGAGGTATGAAGCAAAGTGAGCACAAACATTTCAATGAGATACAATCATGCGCAATTTTGCAGATTTTATCCATTACTCCAATTGACTTAGATTCACTCTGAGTGTTGAAAAACGTTTCAAACAACCCAGAGATGCGAATTATTCTGGAATATTAATCTTCTAAGACCATACATACCACGCGGGACTTAAATGGGGTTGTACCCTCTCTACAAAATGATTGGGTTTTTAAATTAAAAAGATATTTAAAAAACAAGCAGCTTTGACAATATTGATAGTGTTC
The DNA here is from genome assembly GCA_025379985.1 of Phyllomedusa bahiana. Taxonomy (NCBI): domain Eukaryota; kingdom Metazoa; phylum Chordata; class Amphibia; order Anura; family Hylidae; genus Phyllomedusa; species Phyllomedusa bahiana. The sequence goes on along the minus strand of JAODAL010023301.1, from coordinate 12,616 downwards.
CATACAAATGTTCCTACGATTTTGTGAGTGGCACTGTTAGTAGTACTAACATCAGCTTCTCAAATCTCTAAGCAGCCAAAACCTGTTGATCCTTATCACACTGGCTGTCAGGTCTGTATGACTCATCAGCCTCTGAAATACTGTCAGGAGCAGAGAGCCCCTCCTGCACAGAATGCTCTCTGTTAGTGGAGGAGGGAGGAGGGCTCTGGCTTTGTGTCTGTGCTGCCTATGGATTAACCCTGTGTGTGCCTGCTTCCGCGTCCTCCTGCTCTCTACACAGATTGAGGAAAGCAGAGATTAGGCTGATCATAGATGTGACAGCAGTGAACCCTGTGGTTACTATAAACATGATTGTCTTTGTAGCTGTCACAATAACTAATAGAACAGATCAGGCATGTAACGGTTCAGCTGTGGCTGTACTAGGACAAATCCTGAGCGTAATAGTAACACTTCCCAGCTGCCCTGTGTCTCTGTTGTTTCTGATAGGTTTGTTTGTTGCTGGCGATGTGGAGATATGTAAGCTAAGCAGGGGTATACAGAACACTTCATCCCCCCTGCCACTCTGCTATTAGTAATCAATGCTTCTCATACCTCTCTACAACTCATAGATCAGCCGTCCCTGCAACAAACCTAGGGAGGCCACACACAGGGTTAACACTGGCATGCAAACCCCCTCTCCCCCTGCTGTATAGAAGTATAAGGAGGAGAGCACCTGTTTTGCTGAGGGAGTGGGGAAGGGGCAGAAGAAGGCCAGACCAAGAATCACGCCCCTCAATTTCACTGCCGCTCACTGACTTAGGCTTAAAGCTTGTAATGAGACAACTCCTTTAATGACATTGTGGAACTAATTCAGTGATCAGACACATTCATTCCTGTTTTTTTTTTTTTTTTTTTTTTGTACTTTTCTCCTCCCAAACATAACATCCTTATTTTGTAACAACACTATAATAAACCATTAGTGTAAGATCTCAAAAATATGTTTTTGTCTAGTACAGGCTATAACAACCACATGTTTTTCTGTCACTAAGCCTAAACAGATTGTAGAAGTTACCATTGAAAATGGAAAGTTAGCCTCAAAGGGCTATCCTGTCCTTGGTGGGGGTTCAAACTTGTCTTAAAAATAATAAAATGTGCACCGAGCAAACCAAATCACAAACATGCCTTGCTGCTATGCAAGTGCTTTCTGATTTTATTCACAAAATTGAGTTTTTTTATACCCTTTATGCAAATGAGTAAGATAAGAACATCACATGCACCTGCTGTGAGGGACTATTGCCACTTGATTATCTATAGACCACTCCACTCACAGCTTCAGGAATGTCTAAAACACAGGGTCTACCTTCTGACTAGGTGCCATCTTGGATTAACACGACGATCTGTACAACCTGCTACAGAACCCGGCCATCTTTGTTTAACACATTAATGACAAAAAAGATATACCTACAGCTATTACCATGCTTATTAGAAAGGTATGTGCCTATTTTTATATATATTTTTGTATAGTGAGTATATAATAACTAATACATTAAAATAGACACACAAAGGATCACACCATATATAATATATATATATATATATATATATATCAGATATATATATAAATATATATAATATAAATATATATATATATATATATATATCTATAATATATATATATATATATATATAACCTTTGTTCCCATCCCACAAAAGGGTCCCCCCATGAGACTTTTGGACTCAATTAAATCTTTCCCACCCTAACCTCTTTCCCCCCTATTCTGTCCTTTTTAAAAAATACGGACGTGCCTCCTGCCCCGACACGGCGGCCCGCAGCACCCTAATCAACCGCCCAGCTCACCCCTACACTTCTATGGTCTAACTCCTTGAAGAACTGCGGTGTTCAGAGGGGAGTAGGTGACTTTCCGGAGCACTTGACGTCAATGGTCTCTCATGGAATAGTGTCTTATGTCCACATCACATAGGTGTCAGGCATTGGAACAGCTGGAAGGTGGTGGGATAGTGTCCACTTCATCCAGAGTCCAGGCCGTGGACCACTGTTCAACCAAATGGGAGGTTTGTCCTGGACCACAGCTTTCCACAAATACTTTTTCCCTCCTCCAAACAAGGGAGAACACACAGACAATTAGAGCAAGAACTAGCAACACAATCAAAATATGGCAATAACTATCTGTGCAAGCATTCCCCTGCCAGACCTTAAACCATGAAGTGAAAACCACTGTTTTTCCCAGGGGTGATCTATGCCTGAGTTATGCTTTCAAATTCTTCTTGAGAGATCAATCTATCTAGAGCTTTCTATGGCCACCAGTGACTTCCCATTGGTCCTGTATTATCTGTGATAAAAGTACAGCATGTTTCCTTCTTTCTCCTGTTTGGGTGGACAGTGATTATTGGTAGCAGAGATTCCAACACGAGAGTGGCCACATGATCCCTTGCCTTATACTCATCAAGGACGCCCCCTTGGGCCTCCTACAGCATCAATATACACATTGTGGGGGTCAAAGCTAAAGCTGCCCTTGGTGGAGGCATTCCTTCATCTTCCTGACACTGATTTATGTACTCATCCATCAGAATCCCTCACTAATATATGACTCCCGACATATATGCCGCAATCATCCTCCTGAGGGTCCTTCAATTGCAAGCGCTAGGGGCATGCCTTTTCTTCTCCTGAACTCCCTGTTCTCGACATGGTTCCAGTCTTTTCTCTCCAACCTCGTCCTAGTGAGTAGGGGTTTCCCCCTGTTTCTTTCTTTTTTCTTCCCCTCTTTAAGGGCAATCTGTGGGGTCTATATAACCACCCCAGTCTTCACCTGTGCTTCCTCCTTACCCACAGCACAACCCGAGTAATGGCAAGAAGGGTCCCCAGAACTCCCCGAAACACAACAAATATATGCATGGGTTCTGACCAAGAGTTAAAACACCATAACTACTTACATCATAAACGCAGCTATCTCGCAACTTCCTCATCTCTCCGGGGGCTTGAGCGATCTTGCAGTGGTGAAGCGTGGATCCAATTGGGCTTCTCCTGCCACCTCCTTGACAGATGTGGTCGGGTCCGCAGGGACTTGGTAATGACCCTCAAGACCTCGGCTCTAGGGTTTATAACAAACCAAACTTCTCTTCACTAGACCAGTCTTCCCAGGCGTATGCTTATGGGCAGCAACGTCCTAAGTCTGGATCTGGAATGGAAAACTCTAGAATGCATTAGCGACAACTCTTTAACCACTGCAGTCACATAAGAGGTCATAGCATCCGTTTTGTACTACACTCCTGAGGGAAACATGCACCTTGCCATGGGGCACTGCCTAACAGGATCCATAGGGCGAGAGAGCTATCTATCCCCGGGGCATGTGCCTGACTCTAAAACCAAGGGCTATGGGCAGACTGTCTGGTCAGGGCATGACGGTTTCTCTTGCCACTTTAAAAAGCTCCGTGCTTTCAAGTTCTGGTTCCCTGTCCCCCATTGCACTGCAGCTGCTGGGTAAACGCGCCCGTGGCAAGCAGGGTTCCGCCTCTCCCACTCCATATAGCCCTGTCTTCTTCGTTCTTCTTCATGCCCTCCCTTTCTTTTTCCACTTTCCCATGTTCATCCAGAGAGCTTGTTTCCTTCATCCTTGGACATCATTCTCCTTGCAGGTTGGGTGTAAGTTTCCTCCTATACACCACTGACAGCTGCTTGCTTCCCCTGTCTCACCTTCCTGCGGCCTGTGTGGCTGCTTGTGTCAGCCAAGTTGGTTTCAGTCTTCTGTATTCAGCTTCCATGGTGCCTTGATTTTCAGTATAGGGCCCTGTCCGTGGCAGCAGCAGTGCATCCATCAGACCCTGAAATGGCTTGTCCATGTTTCACTGGGGTTTTCCCGCAGCCCTTGTGAAATTCTCGTGCATTCCAAAATAGGTCCACAGTCATGGCGACTTCCGAAAGAGTATATTGAGTCCAGTATATAATTGTTGGCCATTTGCCCTCTGCGCAACGTCATGCTGCCTTCTTCCTTGGCTACTTATGCAATGGCAGACGTCTTTTCTTTTCATGCACCCAACACTGCATGCGATGTGCTCACGGGCATATCCCGTGTGAAAGATCGTTCCTTACTGTCTGCAAATCTGGATCCATCCACAAACAGATCCATAACCTGGTTCCAAACCGAAAGGTCAACACTCTTTCATGATTTTCCTAAGCAATCAGGCTTTCTTCATGTGCACCGGATCTTCTCCGATTCCTCTTCATCCTCATTCCCCCCTTGAGGTAAGAAGGGAGAAGTAAGGTGGTCTGGATGAAGAACACCAACAGCGCAGAAGAGTGACCGTTATCCGGCAGGAGGAGAGAAGACTGAAGCCTGAGACCGCTTGCTCTGAGAGATGTTGTGTTGTGAATGGTGTAGAGAATGTCCACATTGAGCCAGACGGATGAGGGAGTGTCCGACTTACAAAATACGCGTCTGTTGTCCAGCAGCAACTTGGTCAGCAGCTACAGCCTTAAACGGAAGGTCCTCCCCTTGCAGCTGGTGTCCAGCCTTGCAGTAGTAGTCCTCAACTGGTCTGTTTCGCGGGGCCTGCAAATGGCCTGTGCTAGAACTCCCAGGGCATGTCCTTCCTTTCAGATACAAAGCGAGCTTGAAGTCACTTCTGGAGCCCTTACATGCCATGCAGAAGTACTCACTGGCAATAAAAGCCCCTTTCCTTCAGCTCTGGAAGGACTTCCAAAAGCATCTTCAATCAAAGTGGAATGGGGATTTGGTCTTCACTGCCTCATACCAGAATTTGCACGAGAAGTGGGATATCCCTGTCCTATGGATGCTGGGGCATCAGGTAACTAGGACAGACATCAGGAGCAGGGTCCGAGTATCTAGCTTGTGGTGTCCTTCTCTTCTTGTTTTGCAGGGGACCAGTGTCTTGGTTTGTAGGCTCCAGGGTCCTCACATACGTCGGCCACCATCACAGGAGCAGACCTTAATCCCACATATCCCCGAAGGAAGAATATTCTGTGCCGTTATGGCAACTAGAAGCAACCACATCTCTTGGTAAGTCCTATGTACTCTGGCCGTACCATCTTCACCTGCTTCTTGATGGTTTCCAGCAGGCCATCCCACAAAGACACTGGTCAGCAATCCGAGCAGTGCTTCTCAAAAGGAAAAGAAAATCCTAAATCAGAGAACACTGAGTTATCACGTCGCATGAATATTTCTCCACTGTTTCCCCCTTTAATATCCTGAGTGAAAGTCTGTCCAGTGTCAATCCTGATCTGAAAAGTACAGTCCCAGCCCATTGTTTCAGCTGTTCCACAACATTACACTCGGGAGCACAGTGACCTCATCCATATCTGATATCTGAGGCTTTATGAGGGATTTGGGCCACAATGGCCTGGTCTGATCCCTTGGCTTTAAAATAACCCTCTGACAAAGACCAAAAATCTTTGTAAGTGTCCATGTGTAAGTTCTTCTTCAGATCCTGGACTATTTTCTTTAAATAGGGCATAGGTTGTCACAGGGTCCCGGCAATTCACCCGTTAAAAACAGAGGCTTGACTCGGTGGGGAATGAAACAAAATATGTTCGGGGGTTGCTGCCTTCGCACCCCCCTCCCTTGTCAGTGAGGCCAGTAGATAAGGTGGGTCTAGCCTATAGGTGAATTCCAGAGCTCACTCCACTGGTCAGCCTGACTACTCCTCCAGAGAGCTTCCCGGGGTGTGCAGTCAGTGGGGCAACCTGGTGTGCCCCCCGCAGCAGCAAGCCTTCATTCTGACCTGACTTGTTCCTATGAGCTTCAGCAGCTCGATCATTTCTTCCTCTATCATGTCATCTTCATGCTGTTATCCCGCCTGCTCCCACTGTATCTTCTGCTCCCATTACCATGAGGTTCTCCACTGTAAGGCTGGGCTGGGTCTGGGTCGCCATAGTATCCCCAGTATCTGCTTCCTATATTGGACATACAAATGCTTATTTTTCCAGCATCTTGGCCAGGAATGGTGACCCTGGAAGGGGAGCGGCGATTTAACCCCAGAAGGAAAGAGATGTGACACCTAATGGAAGCATTAGGCGGGGCAGGAGTAGGACGAGGGACATGGAAGGGTGGGGCAGTGGCACAAAAGGTTCAGTAATCTGGGTGTAACTGGGCACGGCAGGAGCAAAGGTGTGGTTTAACAGGGGACAGGGTGACTTGTGTCACAGGTGGCTGTTTCATGGGCAAAGGTTCCCTAATGTTGCAAAAGCAGATTGTTTACAACCCCTGACTTTGGCCTCTTCCAACCCCCAAGACAAGTCCCTCCGCCATTACGGTGTCGGGCACAGTATTCACACTTTCCTTTGGTTTCAGAAACTTCCTTCTCCTGGGAGATGATACACACATGCATCTGTCACCCCCAGGCACCCCCCTACTCTATGAATCCATCAAATTACAACTGTAACCAAGGATTCAGCCTCAACCAACATTCCAAAATCCTTCAATCTACCTCGTTTCTTCTGTATCAAACCCTCCAGACAATTCCCATCCTCCTCTCAAATGCTTTCCAGAGGTCATAATCACACTTCACTACTTGCAAATTCTTCAGACTACTTCACTTACTTACTTCCTTTCCTATCAACAATGATACTCCTCTAACAATCTTAGTTCCCTCCTAACAACCAGCAGATGGCTGCTGTGCACTAATAAACTCACAATACCAAACCTTCTTTGTTTGCTCGTTGTTCTCTACAATCACATGTTTACATTACAGGACACAGACATACACAAAACACGTATTGAATGTTCTAGAAACCGATGTCAATGCATCAGGCTGTCTTCAGCTTTCCACCTACCCAAGGAAAGCCTGAAATTATCATGAAATTGCCCACCATCAAATGAAATTCTCAATTTTTTTTAATCACAAACGATTCCATTTTTTTTTCCCCAAGCCCAGCTGACCAGTCCACTGCTCCCACCAACAGGACTTAAGACCTCCTGTTTTTTACTCCCCCAGGGCGTAATTCTCATAAACCCACCAAAGCCTTTATGCCAGTATCTCCAGCTGCCGTAAACAACCTTTGCGTCCCAGCTCTGGCTTTCAATCAGTTCCAAAACATTTCAATACAACATAAAGCAGAAATACTCCACAAGGATTAATATGACAGATCATTAGGTTCAATATCAAGGGCCGACCGTTGCCTGTCAGCGTGCCTAACAATTAACCGATGGACATTGTAAACAGCTTCCCACAGACAAAACGATCTGCTCCGGATAAGCAAAAGTTTAAACACTACTTACCAAACCCACCCGGATAGATATCAGAAGAGTGATGGCGCCTTTATCTCTCATCTCTACTGCGTCTGCCAGTTAAGAAGCTAAGCACACTTCAGTTTTCGGTTAATAAAAATCAGATCCAAGCCCATGCCCCACGATGGGCGCCATCTGAAATGGAGAAAGTGCCTCAAAGGGGCTAATCCTGTCCTTGTGGGGGTCAAATTATCTTAAAAAAAATAAAAGATGTGCTACCGAGAAAACAAAATCACAACATGCCCTTGCTGCTATGAAAGTGCATTCCGCAGATTTTATTTCACAAAATGGAGGTTTGTTTTTATACCTTTTGCAAATGATAGATAAGAAGCATCACATGCACCTGGCGTGAGGGTCTATTGGCACGTTGTTATCTCTATAGACCACTCCTCACGAGCTTCAGGTAATGTCTAAACACAGGGTGTAACTTCTGCTAGTGCCATCTTGGATTACACGACGATCTGTACAAACTGCTACATTCGGCCAATTTTATTTTAACACAATAATGACAAAAGATATACTACAAAGCTTTTTTACAGCTGTATTATATAGGTAGTGCCTATGTTTATATATATTAAATGAATAAGTGAGGTATAATAAAACTAATGACATTAAAATAAGACACAAAGGATGACATATAATATCTGTATAAATATAATATAAATATATATATATATATATATATATATAAACCTTTGTTCCCAACCACAAACACCAATTATCCGTTTTTTTCATTAGATAGAATGGTATTTGCTATGATTAACTACCCAATAATACCCACTTAATTTTTCTTTTTGTTCAATATCTAAATTTGGAGAGAACACTACCAAACATAATACAGTATTGGCTAAAGTCTATACAGTCACAACACGTTTATGTCATATATGTCCAACAAGTTATTGAATATTACTTATAACTATAACTATTAATGATTTACTATCATCATAGAGTTAATCCCATAACTCAAGTATGCATTGTATACATTGCTCTCCTCCAGAATCAGGAGTCACACTTTCTATGGGTAAAGTCCTTACCCAATATATTAACTGGAAGCCCATATACCCCTTTTTTTTTTTTTTTTTTTTTTTTTTTATTATTAGTAAAGGGATACTCCTTCACCATCGTTTTAATAGGATTAATGATTCTCATAGGTTATGCATAATTTCCACTTTGGATCCAAACGGAGTTTTTTGATATTCTTCCACTATGGCATTACGACCCTACTCTTATTTCCCCTGGTTTTTTATATCCTAATTGAGATTTAGCTGGATTAGGCCCCGCATAAAGGAAAATATAGGCCCTGATCCGCAACTCAGCTATAAGATTCAGTAATTTTCATCTACTCACTATACAATTTTACATACCTAAGATCGCCCCTTGCTCAGCTGACATAATAATTCTTTATTGGGTAACTGAGATGACACTCGTAAGACTGTGCATACATGTTATCTTTCCTCCTTCCTCTGGCTTTTTAGTTCGGGCAATTCAATAAACTTAACGTATATAAATTGATATCATGTCCACTCCCATCAGGTAATGTATCTTTTAATAAGATATGACCACTATTTTACCATCATTTAATTGTATGTCCACTATGTAAACGTATTTTCCTTTCCCTTTTGCAACAACCACTTGCCTTTAACACACTAGATTGCAAATGAATAATGGAGGTTCCTTGTGCCCAGTGATTGAACAGGTATCTCTCGTCCATTCGAGCAAGACCGTCCTATCCCATCAATTTTGACACACACAATTGAACGACAGTTATCCTTCCACATTCATCTTCTGGGGTTATTTGGCAACGGTCTTCCCTGCTATGTAACACTTCCTGTTTTTTCTCTGATATGATGTGACCGCCATTTTTGGATTGTGCTATGTTCTATATCAATCTATCCTTGACCACACACAATTATAACATCTGATGAGCGTGGGTGTGCCACGCGAACCGCGTCAGGGGCCGAGCCAAAATTTGTATTTATAAGTGACACTACCACGTACTCCCATTTAATAAAATTTTTAATAAGTATAGTAATTTTCCCACTTTGGCACCCGTTTTTTATACATAAATGCGCCGCGATTCCGTTTTTCTTTTGCATGAATTTTACATTACTACCATATAGTTTCTATCTGTGGGATCCTAGGGACGCTGGGCAGCCTTATGACATAAGCTCCACGTGGAGCAGTAAAAGCGTTTAGAGAGAGTTTGTGCCATCAGACCTTAAAAGCACAACATTTCCAATTCAAGGTAAGCAGACCTATTTCTGCCATACATTCCTGCCAAACATTTTCCCTATTTTGCGCCTTTTCTTCTGCTTTTCTTTTCTCCTTTAATAATATATATAAATATATATTAAAATATATATATATATATAATATATATTATATATATATATATATAATATATATATTTTTGTAGGGATTAGCTCAAACAGAAGCATCCTTTGTGTTAAAAACACAGCAAGGATAATTATTGGGGCACTCCACAAAGACATGCAAATAAAACGGCACTTGCTTTCAGCCAAACAAAAGATTTCTGGACAACACAGTCCACAGGTAATAAGTGCATACCATACTCTGGTTCCCCATGGCAAGAAACTACACGCAGGTCTCCAGTCTCTATCTCTTCTGGAGTGCAAAGGCCCAGCTCTGGCTTTTCTTTCTTCATCAAGCACTAGCTCCACTGAGCCGTTTGGGGTACGCATGTACGGAACCACACCAACCCCTCTCAACCTGAGCCTTGCGGGCTTATATAGGCTGGAAAAGCCCAGGATGGTGTGGGAGCACCTGTCCCCCCAACTCTACAGATGAAAAAAAAAGCCCGCCCGGATCAGGGCATTACTGCCATACTACAAATTCCAAAACCCTGTTCATGGCCTGCTGCCGCGACCCCAAAAAAATGGGCTTTTATTTCCCCGATTTGGGGCAAAGGGTGACACTAAGTCCGTCAATAACTGCCCTTTGCCTTCCTACAATATATAAAATCGTGTGTGATATTATAAAATACTCCTATTTATTCTATCTTTAACTATCTATCTATTATCTATCTACTACTATTATCTATCTATCTACTATAATTTACCGCCATACTGATCCTAGAGACCCCCCCGGGGTTTCCCCCAAAACAGAGGGGCCGTCATGGCACTTATACCCATGTAAATTTGGGCTGGATTTTTTGCTTTTTTGGGGGATTTGGAGAGAAAAACGGGTGTTAAAAAAGATGGGTAAAAGGTATGGAAAGGGGAGGTGTCCGCACAGGGACAAGAAAAAACGATATGTTTTTTGTTATCAGCCCGGCGGGGTACTCAGAAAAAAACCCCTCGAGCCTGAGGTCGCTTTTTTTGCCGTACGAGGGAAAAAGGGGTATGACGGGGCTGAGGGACCCAAATTGGAAAAACGCTTTAAAGTAATAAAGGGGGAAACCCCGGGAACCACGAGGACTTGGCTACCCTACTTTTGGGGTCAACAATGATCTTTTAAAAAAACCGATGAAAAAATGCCAATAGGTAGTAGAGGATTGGGGTTCCTAGGTCCCATGTCCAAGGGTTTGGAGCTAATCCCCCCATTGTGGGGGACCTTGGGAGTGGAGAAAACCCGACAGGAGTGGAGCGAAAATCTACTGGCCGGGGTTTTTATAGGCGATTGAATAATTTTCCCAGGTTTCTTTGCCCAAGGGGCCCAAATTAATCCCCCAACCCTTTTTTTGGACCCCCCCTTTCTTCTGTCAATAATAGAGGTCCCTTTGAGCGGTCGGCCCTGGATTGGGGGCCTCTCCCTAAATCCGCCTGGGGACATCATATATTTAGTGGGCCTGACTTGTCACCCCTATCCCAAGGCCATTCCCCTTTGGAACCTTTCCCCAAAAGGGATAGCAAAGGACTGTTCCCGATGTTCACCCCCACGGTATCCCCAGGGGGTACAACTGCCGGCACCCCCCCTTTTGCTAAGGTGGGCCCAAAGGAACTCTACTGGCCCCTAGATATTTCCCCCCATCGTACCTCTGTTATCATCCCCCGACTATGGCGGTCGAGAGGGTTTAAAAAGACCCTGAAAGTGAGCTTGGAAAGGTGGTGGATAAAGGATGGGGAAAAACTGGCCCTACTCCCCCCCTAATGTTCTCACCCTTTGAACTCCATATGGAAACACCCCAGTTCGAAATGTAGTCCTAGGGGGCCCCCCGGGAGTTTTATTTTAAGGGCCCCTTTTGCCCCCCTGTCTCCCCCCCTGGAGGTTCTCCGGCCCCCCTTCGCGTCACTTATCAGACCCATGTAATGAACATACACTAATCTTAATCAATGGAGTGCGGGGCTTCGGGGTCTCTCTCACCTATTGCGCAGGGCTTGGTGGTAAAATTAAAAGGCAAAGATATATGTCCCTCCCAGAATTATACATTTTATATAAATAAAAATATATCAAAAGCTATAACACAAAGTATAAAACCACCAAATAATGTTTGTACAGTTAGCAAATAACGCTTCTACATTAAACCCCAATTCAAAGGAAAAAATTCCCATAAACAAAATAAAACCAAATATGCCACTCATGACCACTATCACCACCCCAAAAATAGTGAATTTTTCCACCCCATAATGACTGAATCCACCACAAATGAATAATAATGCCGCCACTTCACCCCCCACATAGTGACGAAAAATACAGTCAATTCACTACCACATAAAGGGCTAATAATACGTCAATACACTACCCACAATGACTGAATAATACCGCCACATATCCCACCCATAATATTGATTAATACCCCCCACTTTATCACCACCACTAGAGATGGGGGGAATTTCTTTAAAAAAATTTGATTTGCCGATTTTGCCCAATTTTTCCTAAAAAAATGTTTGGGGCGAATTACTTTTGGGGCGAAAACGCGTTAAAAAACACTATTTCCAGGGTGCACAAGCCCGTAGGGTGCGTAGAACGTTTTTGCATGTTAAAATTTGGGGAGAGGGCTTGTTTTTGGGCTTATCAATGTTGTGTTTTTGAAAGACACCTAAACGCCGCGCCTTAGAATCGCTTCACAAAAATTCCCTGGGGGACTTAAGAGGGAAAACACCCAAAAAACTGAAGCGGGGAAGCAGCCGTAAAGCCATGGCAGCGCCCGCTGAAAAAAAACAAGCAGGGCTCAGGTGGAACCAGTAGCCACAGAGGGCACCTGACAGAGTGTGGGGGTGACGGCAGCAGCCACAGCGCATGAGGCCCGAGGTTCACAAAGACATTCTGGAGGGGGGAAAAACAGGAGTAGGCCCCAGGTTGGGACAATGACAGAGTGGGAGGTCATGAGGGGCAAGCAGCGCATGAGGTCAGCATGGGCCCAAAGACACAGTGTGGGGGGCACGGCAGCGCCACCCGCAGCATTTTCACGGATG
>JAODAL010023300.1:0-62957 GCA_025379985.1 Phyllomedusa bahiana | reverse complement strand
CAACAAGAGGGGTGTTCAGTGCACGGGGGCCAAACAACCCCAAGGAAACCCGCTTTCCCAGGAAAATTGAATGACTGACCTTTGCAGAAAATCAGGCGGGGATCGGCCAGGATTTCCACACACCAATGCCTTAGGCGTCAGATTACATCAGCCATGACACCTCACCCAAACTTTGAGAAATGAGTCCGGGTTCAAGCTACCTGCCTCAGCCACTATTCTGATGCCGCCACCCGTCTGATGTCACACAACTGCTGCCAGTTTCTCCATCTGCCTACCACCATCTTTACCAGGGACTGGTATTGCCACCCACCTCCACACTGTGTCATTGTTCCACTGTCTGACCTCATTCTGCTGTTGCTGTTGTTGCTCCTGCCGTCACCTCCACACTCTGTCATTGTGGAACTCTGTGGCCTACTCCTGTTTTTGCCATCTCCAGAATGTCATTGTACCACTGTCTGACCTCATGCTGCTGCTGTGGCTGCTGCCGTGACCTACACACTGTGTCATTGTGCCACTGTCTAACCTCATGCGTTGCTCCTGCCGTCACCTCCACACGTGTCATTGTGCCACTCTGTGGCCTACTCCTGTTTTTGCCACCTCCAGAATGTAAATTGTGCCACTCTCTGACCTCATGCTGCTGGGGCTGCCGCCGTAAACCTTCCACCCCTGTCACTAATGTTGCCACCTGACCCCTCAGCTTGTTTTTTTTCAGCTGGCGCTGCCATGACTTTATCGGGCTACATTCCCCCTCAGTTTTTTGGTCTGTTTCCCCCTCTTAAGTGCCTAGGAATTTTATAGTGAAGCGATTCTAAGAGGGGCGGCAGTCATCTGCGTGTCATACTAAAACACAACATTGTATGAAGACCAAACCAAGCTCCTTCTGCATATTTAAGCATGGCACAACAATTCTACAGCACCCTACGGGCTCTGTGCAGCCTGGAAATAGCTGTTTTTTTAACGCGATTCGTCCCGAAGTAATTCGGACAGAAACAAAATTTGTCGAAAAATTCGCAGAAGTCACCAAATCGAATTTTTGAGAAATTCGCCCATCTCTAACTATATCTAACTTTTACAGATGTGGTGCTACCAATTATGTTTATTTTTTGTATTCTTTATTTTTTATATTTGGTAATGGAAAACAATTATTTACAGTTAGGCCCATATATAGTTGGATGCTGACACAAATTTAGTTTTTTGTACCTGTTTACTGAAACATATCAAATTATAGTTATATAATGGACATGGACATAATGTCCAGACTTTCAACTTTCATTTGAGAATATCCACATTCAAATTGGATGTAGGGTTTAGATCCGAACCTCCCATGCCCGTCTTCAAGATTTTGCACGTGCTGCACCCATTCTCTGGAACATCCTACCACGTACCATCAGGCACAATCCCAGCCTTCGCAGTTTTAAGAGTGTCATGAAAACACATCTTTCTCAGGCAGGCCTACCAAAACCACTAATTTTGGTTAACCCCCACCTTCTATCACACACATTTGTCACTCCCTACACTAGGGCACTCACAGGCACTTATCTGTATATAGATGTACAGTCATGGTGGCAGGTTTCACCAAATTTTTAGTAAACCCCCCCCATATTTATAAAGCATGGCTGGGCCATTGTAAATTTAGCACTTCTCTCCCTTTTTTTTCCCCCAGGCACCCCTTAGATTGAAGCTCTTGCGAGCAGGGCCCTCAACACCTTGTGTGTCACCGTAAGTAGCTTTCACTGTATAATGTCTTCTTTTGTCTGTAATTATACCCTCAACATTGTAAAGTGCTGCGAAATATGTTGGCGCTATATAAGTAAAGATTATTATTATTATTATTATTATTATTATTATTATTATTATTATATTATTTCAGCTCCACCGCCCTGTTTTAAAAGGGACCAAAAGTAACTGGACAAATTAACTAATTGTAAATAAAATGTTAATTTCTTATACCTGGCAATGACTGCCTGAAGTCGTGGACATCACCAGACCCTATGTTTCCTCCTTTTCAATGCTCTGCCAGGCCTTTACTGCAGCAGTTTTCAGTCGCTGCTTGTTTGTGGGACTTCCTGTCTAAAGTTTAGTTTTTAACAAGTGAAATGCTGCTCAACTGGGTTGAGATCAGATGACTGACTTGGCCATTTAAAACTATTCCACTTCTGTGCGTTAGTGACCTCCCGGGTTGCATTGGCTTCATGTTTTGGGTCATTGTCCATATGTGTTATGAAATGTTGACCAATCAGTTTGGCTGCATTTGGCTGGATTTGAGCACACTGTATGTCTCTGAATAACTCAGAATTCATATATCTGCTTCTGTCCTGTGTGCACATCATCAATAAATACTAGTGACCCAGTGTCACTGGCAGCCATGCATGCCCAAGTCATCACACTGCCTCTGCCGTGTTTTACAGATGATGTGGTATGCTTTGGTTCATGAACGTAAACCCCGCCTTCGCCTTACTTTTTTTCTTTCCACCCTTTATTTGATAGAGGTTGAGCTGGGTTTCAACTGTCCAAAGAATGTTCATTCACCACGGGGCTGGCTTTTATAGATTATTTTTTTAGCAAAGTCCAATCTAGCCTTTTATTCTTGAGGCTTATGGGTTTCTTTCACCACGCAGTGAACCCTCTGTATTTACCTTCAAGCAATCTTCTCTTTATGGCAGATTTGGATATTGATACGCGTATATCCTGGAGAGTATTCAGAGACATACTGTGTGCTCAAATCCAGGCAAATGCAGCCAAAGTGATTGGTCAGCATTTCATAATACAGATGGACAATGACCCAAAACATAAAGCGCAAGCAACCAAGGAGTTTATTAAAGCAAAGAAGTGGAATATTCTTGAATGGCCAAGTCAGTCACCTGATCTCAACCCATTTGAGCAGCATTTCACTTGTTAAAGACTAAACTTCAGACAGAAAGATCCACAAACAAACAGCAACTGAAAACCGTTGCAGTAAAGGCCTTCCAGAGCATTAAAAAGGAGGAAACACAGCGTCTGGTGATGTCCGTGAATTCAAGACTTCAGGCAGTCATTGCCAAGTATCTGAAATTTACATTTCATTTACATTTAATTATTTTGTCCAATTTCTTTTGGTCCTTTTAAAACAGGGTGGCGCATGTGGAGCTGAAATCTAAACCCTACATTAATGTGGATACAGGTACAAAAAAACTAAATTTGTGTCAGTGTCCAACTATATATGGACATAACTGTATATGTTTAATAAAAAAAAAATATTTATATGTTTTATATTATTTTTTTTTCACAACACAACATCTAAGTAGTTGTCACTAGTTGCGGGTGTCAGCTTTAATTAACAGCCGGCAACCGCCACATGTAGAGCGGGCTCAGCTCCTTGTCTCCACAAAGGTGTTAAGAGAGTTTTCCCAACACTGGATTTCACTCCTCATTGCTGGGCTGTTTCTTACTTCCTGCTTCATGTTTGACACCAGTGGTGCGCTCACCCTTACACGTTCGCCGTATCTTGCGGAACCAGTTGTTATATGGTCCTTGTGTGGATTGACCTCGGCTTGAGGCGAATTTATAACTTATATATTCCACATGCAGGAAACTACAGCTGACAAGACTGCAGGAGACTACTGAGCTCCCCCTGTAGCTGTCAGTGACAAAGAGGAGAGCAGAAACTGAGATGTGTGTACACCTCAAACCCTGCCACCCAGCCACTCCTGCTAAAAAGACTTTGCAGAGAGTGACCTCACAAGCACGACCACCACTGCTAGAGCACTGAGGTAGTCAGCAACCTAGGAAGCTATCTGAAAACAAACAGCAGAGATAACCTGCAGTATCTTTGAAACAAAGCAAAATCAGAACAGCAGTGTATTTGATAAGAATTTTTATTTACCTTTGCCCACATGTGTAGAGCTAGTCAGTGAGATGAGAATACTCCTTTTAGGTATTGGACATAATCTTTTCTTTACAGGAATGTGCAAAAAATAAGTTTTATAGGGGGAAAACATATGTTAGAGAAAATAAATAACAATGTTTCCCCCCATTGTCACACTCTGGCCCTAAGGGCACTAAATTGCTTTAATTCCAACTTCCCCCCATTGTCACACTCTGGCCCTAAGGGCACTAAATTGCCCTTAATTCCAACTTCAAGTCATCATTATTTATTCCTGGAGAACTGTATTCAGATGGAAAACTACACATAAAGCAACACTGTTGGCTAGAGGAGCCTCCTCTTCCTCATAGATCTGAGATAGGAGAAGATCTTGGAAAGATTCAAGTCATAAATGGTAATTTCTTATTGCTTTCTTAGTACTTAGGTATTGAAAATTCCTATTGTTTAATGACTATTTCCCAGAATTAAGACTGGCAGGTACTCAGCCCAGTGGGCGATGCTTGATTATATTTATTGTCAGGTCCTGGAGACTCATCACAACATTTGCTGGATTAGGTTTTCTGTTTTGAAAGGTGATAGATTTTCCCTGTTATAAATTCTCCATAATACGGACATTCAGAACTTATTAATATTTCAAAAGAGTTATTTCTGTCCCGATGAACATGTTTTCCTGGACGCGCTTCAGAAGGTCCATGTGACAGGGACATGAAGCGTGTCAGGACCAGGTGACGTCATGAGTGAGTGGTTTGATGTTGCATCTAATGGATACTGAAAGGTTGGTGGGGAGGATTCTTGTACATGATTAGTAAGAGGACAGAAGCGTGTTCGCGTGACCAGAAGATGGAGCTGGAAGTGTGACAGCGTCAAGAAAAGTTTTACAAACAGAGATGCTGGCCCATTGACATTGTCTTGTTACATGGTTGAATGGAACAATTCTATTTCGTGTTTGTCAGCATCAGGTCACTTTTCAACCCTGTGAAGAGCTGGAGATGGGAATAGGCTGACCTCATGCAGAAGTTTTAATAAGGAATGTGTATGGGAAAGGGACTATTGTTTCAGAACTAAAGTATCTGGTGGTGTTTATGGCTACATATGTCTGGTCCAATTAATACCACTTTCTGCACTTCATTGACCTGTCTCCTATTTACACTAGTGACCAAGCCACTATTGTGTAGAATAAGAACCCCAGATCTTTGTCTCACAGAAAACAGGACAGGCTTGCATGGTTCCTGTCTATTGATTTAAATGAAAAACATAGCCAAACTCATACATTCCACTGTTTCAGAAAGTCCATTAAGATGGTCTATGGAGAAGCTTACGGCTTATTTTACTCTTATGAAGAAGGATTTAGGGGTTTTTTGGTTGAGTTCCCATCTCCAGATTCTTAACAGAAAAGTACCGGATCCTTGATGATTCACATGGTGATTAAGTAGCACAGAGTCCAACATTGCTTAACGTATTAGAACCCGTGAACCATGGCATTCCAGTGCTGAAAATACTAAGTGATCCAGTAGATTCCGTCTTAGTGAAGAACATACCACTGATTGCTAACAGGGCCCCTGCCACCTTTAGAGCAGCTTCCTACAGTCTATTAGCAATAGTGGCCTGAACTAATGACTTTTCAGCTCAAACATACTATTAGTTTATTTTTAGGGAAACATAATGTTGTATTTGTGATAAGTTGTCAGACAGCTAAGGGCTCATAAACGTATATGGGCAGGGCCATTTTCAGTCTGTGTCCTTCTCTGTTCTGTCTGGTGATAGTGTTCTATAGATAGAAAAGGTTCCGCACACCTAGGTTACATAGAGTAGTGGGTGCAATCGTGGAAGAGACGTAGTCCTATAGTATTATAGATAGAGAACCACTGCAAACCAAAGGGAATTTCTTCTCTCTCCGGACGTCTCGTCCTATGCAACCCTCCAGAAGCGCATCATTCCCACGGGGATTTTTCCCATTACGCCTATATACTTAAACTACTATCATTGCTCACTTGTGACCTCTACATGTTCCATACCCTTTTGGCTTTCTATACATACTTTTTATTACTCCTCTAGATGTACTTGATAAAGTCTTGCACGCCGAAATGTCGTATAATCCTATAATCCGACATCTGATTTCTCTGATCTTTCCATGGTCATAAGTGTAAAAGATACATTTATTGAGTGTATACATAAAAAACTTCCCTTTGATTTTTTGATCCTGTCTTCACTATTGCCTTGAAATTTTTTTTGATAAATTGCATAAAAGTTCTCTTTGGTGTGCAGTGGTTCTCTATCTATCCTGGTTGAAGATTTGTCTGGTGTCCTAATGGTCTAGAAAATATACCTATTGTCTAAATGGATTGACATCCATCACTGATGGCTAAGTTCCTGTCCCTTATAGTCTGTTAGTTTAGTAAGTTTGGTGACCTAATGTCTTTCTCTACTAATGAATTAATTTATTAGCTAATTTTGGTGACCCAGGGGTGATTTGGTGAAGTTTTGTGTGGCGGCTGGGTAGTGGATCCGCAGGACCACCGCAAGCGATGGTAGTTAAGCCACGCCAGGGAACGGAATCTAAGTAGCCCCCGGTTTTCACCAGAGCCCGCCGCAAAGCGGGATGGACTTGCTGCGGCGTGAGGCTACCAGGTCGTCCCCCCTGACGTGACTTGCTTGCGGTGGCGGCCGAGGTGCAGCGAGGTACAGAAGCGTAGTCCGGGAATCGTAGTCGTGGGCAGGCAGAAGGTCAGGGCAGGCGGCAATGGTTCGTGGTCGTGGACAGGCAGGAAGGTCAGGGCAGGCGGCAGAGGTTCGGAGTCGGGAAAACGTAGCAAGAGGTCTGGTACACGGTAGGGCAAGAACACACTTAGGGAACGCTTTAGCTAAGGCACGAGGCAACATAGATCCAGCAGGGAAGTGACATGGGTGCAAAACTTATATAGGGACAGCGCCCGGCAATTACCCAATTACCGGCGCACTGTCCCTTTAAATGTACGTGAACGCGCGCGCTCGCGCTAAGGGGCGCGCACGCGCATTCCGGCCGGCAGGGGACGAGGACCGGACAGGTGCGAGGCCAGGTGAGTGGATGGGACGGGTGGCGCCACGACCGGCAGTGCGGTCCGCGGGGCCCCCGTCCCTGCCGGGGACCCGCCGCGGGGAACGTGGGTGCGACCGCGGTCCGAACCACGGACCGCGGGGCAACCCGTTACAGTACCCACCCCCCTTTGGCCTCCCCATCTTTTTAGGCCACAGAAATCTGAGGATGAGGTCCCGATTCAGGATATTGGATTCCGGCTCCCAGGATCTCTCCTCAGCTCCAAAGCCCCTCCAATCCACGAGGAAGAAACGTCTCCCTCTGACCGTTTTCATATCTAAAATGTCCTTTACCTCGAAGATGTCAGTGGATTCGGCTACTGGGAAGGCGTCACATTCTTCCGAGCGTTCCGGTTCAGCACCAGAGGCTGACGGAGAGGCACCTGACAGGCGTGGTGGATCCGGCGGGATGGAGGCACACAGAGTTCAACTGCCGAAGAACCTTGAAGGGTCCGAGGAAGCGAGGGCCCAATTTAAGACTAGGGACCTTCAGGCGCACATATCTTGAGGAGAGCCAAACTTGATCCCCAGGAAGAAACATCGGGGCAGGACTTCTCCTTTTGTCCGCCTGAGACTTCATACGGGCGGAGGCCCGAAGTAGAGAATGTCGCGTCTCCTGCCAGATGGCCTTGATATCCCGAACCTGGTCGTTGACAGCGGGCACATCCGAGTTAGGAGGCAGGGGAAGGGGGGGGTGCGGGTGGCGGCCATAGACTACAAAGAACGGGGAGACGCCGGCAGCATCCGAGTCCCGATGGTTATATGCAAATTCGGCCCACGGGAGCAGCTCGGTCCAGTTGTCCTGACGTCCGGACACAAAGTGACGCAGGTATTCTCCCAGAATCTGGTTCACCCTCTCCACCTGCCCATTGGACTGAGGGTGATAGGCCGATGAAAAGTCCAACTTGACTTGCAGATGAGAGCACAACGCACGCCAAAAACGGGAAACAAATTGAACACCGCGGTCGGAGACAATGTGTGAGGGCAGTCCATGAAGCCGGAAGACATGCCGGAAGAAAAGACTAGCCAATTGTGGGGCAGACGGCAGGCCAGGGAGAGGCACAAAGTGGGACATCTTTGAGAACCGGTCTGTCACCACCCAGATGACCGAATTCCCAGAGGAGACTGGTAGATCCGTGACGAAGTCCATAGCTATGTGCGTCCATGGGATTTCAGGCACAGGCAGAGGATGCAAGAGGCCAGCGGGCCTGTGGCGTGGGACCTTGTTCCGAGCACAAGTGACACAGGCGAGGGTGTAGTCCTTGACATCCTGTGCTAGAGGTCGGCCACCAGTAGTGCCGCGAGATCAATGCATAAGACTTCCGAGCTCCGGGATGACCAGCCACCAAGGAGCTATGCCCCCACTCCAGAATCTTCCTCCTGAGTGCCGGCGGCACGTACGTCTTGCCCGTAGGGATGTTTTGGAGACCTGCGGGAGCCACGTGAACCAACCGTTCGGGGGAGATGATGTGTTGTGACACGGGTTCTTCACCGACCACGTCCGAGGCACGAGAGAGGGCATCCGCCTTGACGTTCTTCTCAGCAGGCCGGAAATGTATATGAAAGTCAAACCGAAAAAAAGAGACCACCGGGCTTGGCGAGGGTTTAGACGTTGGGCCGTCTGAAGATACAACAAATTTTTGTGGTCCGTAAAGATGTTGATTGGATGACGAGCCCCCTCCAGCAGATGTCGCCACTCCTCTAGGGCCAACTTGATGGCCAAGAGTTCCCGGTTCACCAATGCATAGTTTCGCTCAGCCGGCGAAAAGGTCTTTGAGAAGAACCCACATGTGAGAACCTTGCCTTTGGAGCTTCTCTGCGTGAGGACCGCCCCTGCCCCCACGGAAGAGGCATCCACCTCCAAGGAGAACGGCCTCTCGGAATCAGGCCGGACCAAGACAGGAGCTGTGGAGAAGGCCGTCTTTAGATCCACAAACGCCTTCTCGGCCTCCGGAGGCCAGCCTCTCGGGTTCGCATTCTTCCTAGTAAGGGCCACGATAGGAGCCACCAAGGTGGAGAAGTGGGGAATAAATTGTCGGTAATAGTTCGCGAAGCCCAGGAAGCGCTGTATTGCCCGAAGACCGACAGGACGGGGCCACTGCAGTACCGCGGAGAGTTTTGCTGGGTCCATCTTTAGGCCTTCAGCCGAGACTATGTAGCCGAGGAAAGGTAGGCTGGTCCGATGGAATAAGCATTTCTCCAGCTTGGCGTACAATCGGTTGCTGCGCAGACGTTGCAGAACCTGGCGTACTTGAGCCCGGTGAGTCCGAAGATCAGAGGAGAAAATCAGGATGTCATCTAGGTACACTATGACACAGGTGTACAAGAGATCCCGGAAGACATCATTGACGAGTTCTTGGAACACCGCTGGAGCATTACAGAGCCCAAAGGGCATCACGAGATACTCAAAATGTCCATCTCGGGTATTAAACGCCGTCTTCCACTCATCCCCCTCCCGAATTCGGATGAGGTTATAGGCTCCTCGCAGATCCAACTTGGAAAACACTTTAGCCCCCATGAGACGGTCAAAAAGCTCTGAGATCAGTGGGAGAGGGTAGCGGTTTTTTACGGTGATCTTATTTAGACCCCTGTAGTCTATACACGGACGGAGGGAACCATCCTTCTTCTGCACGAAGAAAAACCCGGCTCCGGCTGGGGAGGAGGACTTATGAATGAATCCTTTCTGCAGATTCTCCCGAATGTAGGCTGACATGGCCTGAGTCTCTGGCACGGACAGCGGGTAGACCCTCCCCCGGGGTGGACTGGTTCCTGGCAGGAGGTCAATAGGACAGTCGTAAGGCCGATGTGGTGGCAGCGATTCAGCCTCTTTCTCGGAGAATACATCCCCAAAGTCCTGGTACTCGGCCGGCAGGCCGGGCAACGGCTTGACGAGCGGAGGCGAAGAAGTGGTAGGCACCGGGCGTGGCACCTCCAAGCAACAGTTCTGGCATTCCGGTCCCCAACGCAGGACTTCGCCTGTCTTCCAATCGAGCGTAGGGGCGTGACGTTGCAGCCAGGGAAGCCCCAAGAGGATCGCCGAGGAAGCACGGGACAGGACGTGGAACGTGATATTCTCCTTATGCAGAGCCCCCACTCGGAGCGTCCCCGGCCAGGGTATGTACTGGATGGGGTCACGGAGGAGCTCCCCACTGACCGAAGATATAAGCAGCGGCTTCTCCAGCCGGACTACAGGTATGCGGAACCGGGTTACCAATGAGGCTAAGATGAAGTTCCCTGCAGACCCCGAATCCAGGAAGGCAGAACTCCGGAACGAAGAACCAGCATCAGATGTCACCTCCACTGGCATCATCAAACGTGGAGAGGAGGAAACTGCACCTAGGACCGCCTCTCCTACGGCTCCTAGGTGTGAGCGTTTCCCGGACGCTGGGGACGTAGCGGACAGCTTCTGCGGAAATTGTCCGGGCTGGCGCAGTAGAGACATAGCTTCTCGGTTTGGCGACGGTTCAGCTCCTGCTCCAATAACTGGGCCCGGTCCACTTGCATGGGTTCCACCTCAGAGGCTTGAGGAGACAGTAATGGAGGATGCTGAAAAACCGGGGCCAGATGAAACCGCCGACGGGGGCGTGCAGTGTCTCTTTCCTGACGCAGCTCTTCCTGCCTCTCTGCGAACCTTACATCAATACGGGTAGCTAGATGAATTAGTTCTCCCAGGGAGGACGGGAGGTCTCTTGCTGCCAACGCGTCTTTAACCCGGCTAGACAGGCCCTTTTTGAAAGTGGCACAGAGGGCGGCATCATTCCACATGAGATCCGAAGCCAGTATACGGTACTGTACCGCATAGTCACCCTCCGAGGAGTCGCCTTGACGAAGGTTCAAGAGGGCAGTCTCAGCAGAGGAAGCACGTGCTGGCTCCTCAAAGACGGTGCGGAATTCCTGGAGGAAAGTCTGTTGATCCGCAGTCACAGGGTCGTTCCTATCCCAGAGGGGAGTCGCCCAAGCCAGGGCCTTCCCAGATAGTAGGCTCACCACGAAGGCCACCTTAGACCTCTCCGAAGGAAACTGATCCGCCATCAGTTCTATGTGCATAGAGCACTGGGTAATGAAACCCCGGCAGAGCTTGGGATCCCCGGCAAAGCTGATGGGTAAGGGGAGCCAAAGCTTGGGTCCCACGGTAGCCAATTGAACGGCTGACGTAGACGGGGCCGCAGGTGGAGACTGTTGCTGGGATGCGAGGAGCTGATGCATCATGGCGGAGAGCTGGCCCGCTGCTGTGCCTGTTGTGCGATTTGCTGCAACTGCTGGGCAACCAACGTCGTAAGATCCGCGATCTTGGCGGGATCCATGGCTGGATCTAACTGTGGCGGCTGGGTAGTGGATCCACCGGACCACCGCAAGTGATGGTAGTTAAGCCACGCCAGGGAACGGAATCTAAGTAGCCCCCGGTTTTCACCAGAGCCTGCCGCAAAGCGGGATGGACTTGCTGCGGCGTGAGGCTACCAGGTCGTCCCCCCTGACGTGACTTGCTTGCGGTGGCGGCCGAGGTGCAGCGAGGTACAGAAGCGTAGTCCGGGAATCGTAGTCGTGGCGGCAGAAGGTCATGGGCAGGCGGCAATGGTTCGTGGCGTGGACAGGCAGGAAGGTCAGGGCAGGCGGCAGAGGTTCGGAGTCGGGAAAACGTAGCAAGAAGTCTGGTACACAGTAGGGCGAGAACACACTTAGGGAACGCTTTAGCTAAGGCATGAGGCAACATAGATCCAGCAGGGAAGTGACGTGGGTGCAAAACTTATATAGGGACAGCGCCTGGCAATTACCCAATTACCGGCACACTGTCCCTTTAAATGTACGTGAACGCGCGCGCGCATGCGCTAGGGGGCGCGCACGCGCATTCCGGCCGGCAGGGGACGAGGACCGGACGGGAGCGAGGCCAGGTGAGAGGATGGGACGGGTGGCGCCACGACCGGCAGTGCGGTCCGCGGGGCCCCCCCCGTCCCCGCCGGGGACCCGCCGCGGGGAACCACGGACTGTGGCGCAACCCGTTACATTTTGTGTTAGCTCAGTGGTTTCTTTCTTTTTCAGGTTATCATGTTTCTACCACCAATTCTTTGCCTGTTGGAACAGGAAGATAAATAGCCTTGGCCTATCACATAATGCTTAGTTTCATGTACAAATCTGATAAAGAATATTGCAGAAGAGCAAGAACTGAGCTGATGTCACATGACAGCTGCTCTGATGTCTTTGACTGGACAATAAACAGTTTTGTAGCTACAGGGTTCGCAATGTGACAGGGGCCATGAGCTAAGGGGGCCCCGCAGGCCCCCCTCGCCACAGTGCTGTAGCTGTTGCACGTATGGCTGGGTTACAAAGACTCACCCATAGGTAGCTTTAATAGTACAGCTGTGCGCACTTTCTGTCAGGAGCCAGTGGTGGTGGAGACCGCCGGGGCTGTCTGTCTCCTGTACAGATCAGCCCATTCCTCAGTAGGCCGGCGGCAGCGTTATTGTGGAGAGGAAAAGCAGGCAGTGCTTCAGCAAGGGGAAAAGAAGCCCGTGCCTGCTCCTTCTCTCATGAATATGCAGAGTCTATTGCTGGGTCTATGTGACCCAGCAATACAGACTTCGGATTGGGGGCAGGACTTGAACAGAGGCAGTGCAGAGTGACGATAACAGATTATAGAGCTCAGACCTGGGGAGGAATGGGGTAAAGAGCACAGAGCTGGCTGAGGTAGAGAGTAGATGGGCAGCAGGGTTTGGGGACTGCCTGGAGGACATTTAGACTTGGCAGCCACCACCCACTGCCCATCATTAGAATAGTTGCAGCAGGAGGGAAAGAAGGACAACAAGAAGAGGAAGTGTCCATAGGCGCTGCACCTCTCCATTCTGCAGCAAGCATTTGGCCGAGGTATGGAATCATTAGAGTATATCCACACGGTATAATTGTGGGGAGCATTTCGGTACATATTTGCACTTCAATATGCCCGAAATGCGTCTTGCAATTGTGGTAATTCCTAGCTCTTCAAGAGAGCTATGAATTACTCCCATCTTCCCGGCGTACAATACACGTGTACTGTACACCGGAAGAGATAAGTGACATGTACGTACCACAATACGTTGTGTGACCATACCTTTACAAATGAGGCACCAGGTGTTACTTGTCAGGTGGGAGGCAGCAGCTATCACCTGGTGTCTCATACTTGAGCAGTATCATCTAGTGCCCCATTTTTTTACATTGTTTATTTTTACTTTTTATTAACTACCGCTGCCACCCATAGACTATAAACATCGAGGCGGTGGCTGCATATCTCTGCAGGGATGTTCTGGAACATCCAGGCTGTGACTGTATATCTCTGCAGGGATGTTCTGGAACATCCAGGCGGTAACTGTATATCTCTGCAGGGATGTTCTGGAACATCCAGGCGGTGGCTGTATATCTCTGCAGGGATGTTCTGGAACATCCAGGCGGTGGCTGTATATCTCTGCAGGGATGTTCTGGAATGTCTAGGCGGTAGCTGTATACCTCTGCAGGGATGTTCTGGAACGTCCAGGCGGTAGCTGTATACCTCTGCAGGGATGTTCTGGAACGTCCAGGCGGTGACTGTATACCTCTGCAGGGATGTTCTGGAACATCCAGGCGGTGACTGTATACCTCTGCAGGGATGTTCTGGAACATCCAGGCGGTGGCTGTATATCTCTGCAGGGATGTTCTGGAACATCCAGGCAGTGGCTGTATACTCTGCAGGGATGTTCTGGAACTCCAGGCGGTGCTGTATACCTCTGCAGGGATGTTCTGGAACATCCAGGCAGTGGCTGTATATCTCTGCAGGGATGTTCTGGAACGTCCAGGCGGTAGCTGTATATCTCTGCAGGGATGTTCTGGAACATCCAGGCGGTGGCTGTATATCTCTGTAGGGATGTTCTGGAACGTCCAGGCGGTGACTGTATATCTCTGCAGGGATGTTCTGGAACATCCAGGCGGTGGCTGTATACCTCTGCAGGGATGTTCTGGAACATCCAGGCCGTGGCTGTATCTCTCTGCAGGGATGTTCTGGAACGTCGAGGCGGTGGCTGTATATCTCTGCAGGGATGTTCTGGAACATCCAGGCGGTGGCTGTATATCTCTGTAGGGATGTTCTGGAACGTCCAGGCGGTGACTGTATACCTCTGCAGGGATGTTCTGGAACATCCAGGCGGTGGCTGTATACCTCTGCAGGGATGTTCTGGAACGTCCAGGCGGTGACTGTATACCTCTGCAGGGATGTTCTGGAACGTCCAGGCGGTGACTGTATACCTCTGCAGGGATGTTCTGGAACGTCCAGGTGGTGACTGTATACCTCTGCTGCGGATGTTCTGGAACGTCCAGGCGGTGGCTGTATACTTCTGCATGCACGTTCTGGAACGTCCAGGCGGTGACTGTATACCTCTGTAGGGATGTACTGGAACCTCCAGGCGGTGGCTGTATACCTCTGCAGGGATGTTCTGGAACATCCAGGCCGTGGCTGTATATCTCTGCAGGGATGTTCTGGAAAGTCTAGGCGGTAGCTGTATACCTCTGCAGGGATGTTCTGGAACGTCCAGGCGGTAGCTGTATACCTCTGCAGGGATGTTCTGGAACGTCCAGGCGGTGACTGTATACCTCTGCAGGGATGTTCTGGAACATCCAGGCGGTGACTGTATACCTCTGCAGGGATGTTCTGGAACATCCAGCGGTGCTGTATATCTCTGCAGGGA
Organism: Phyllomedusa bahiana; assembly: GCA_025379985.1. Classification (NCBI taxonomy): domain Eukaryota; kingdom Metazoa; phylum Chordata; class Amphibia; order Anura; family Hylidae; genus Phyllomedusa; species Phyllomedusa bahiana. The sequence continues at coordinate 48,338 of JAODAL010023300.1, read as the reverse complement.
TGTTCTGGAACATCCAGGCAGGGCTGTATATCTCTGCAGGGATGTTCTGGAACATCCAGGCAGTGGCTGTATATCTCTGCAGGGATGTTCTGGAACATCCAGGCGGTGGCTGTATACCTCTGCAGGGATGTTCTGGAACATCCAGGCAGTGGCTGTATATCTCTGCAGGGATGTTCTGGAACGTCCAGGCGGTAGCTGTATATCTCTGCAGGGATGTTCTGGAACATCCAGGCGGTGGCTGTATATCTCTGGAGGGATGTTCTGGAACGTCCAGGCGGTGACTGTATACCTCTGCAGGGATGTTCTGGAACGTCCAGGCGGTGACTGTATACCTCTGCAGGGATGTTCTGGAACGTCCAGGCGGTGACTGTATACCTCTGCAGGGATGTTCTGGAACGTCCAGGCGGTGCCTGTATATCTCTGCAGGGATGTTCTGGAACATCCAGGCGGTGGCTGTATACCTCTGCATGGAGGTTCTGGAACGTCCAGGCGGTGACTGTATACCTCTGGAGGGATGTTCTGGAACGTCCAGGCGGTAGCTGTATAGCTCTGCAGGGATGTTCTGGAACATCCAGGCGGTGGCTGTATACCTCTGCAGGGATGTTCTGGAACATCTGTGCAGAGAGCTCAGCTGTATACTTATTGTGCAGCTTTGCGGGTAGAAAGCCGCTGTCAGCAATAGCTGGACTCTCAACTGAGAAGGCAGAGATGGTTAATTACCACCCCTGGCTTCTCAGTAGTTATGTATATAACGCTCAAGAAGCGCATATACACAGACAGGCAGGAAGCCCATGTCAGCCTCCTGCTCCTAGCACCAGTGGTCATATGACTGCCAGGGTTTGGTGTCTTATTAGACACAGATCAGCTCTATAGTCAATCCTGGATATGCATTTCCCTTGTAACTGGGGCTAATATACCGGCCAAGTTACAGAGGAAATCACCCCCCCCCCCCCCAAAAAAAAAAAATATATTATTATTGTGAGCTTTAGCGGCTCGGGGGATCGTGATTTTTCACGTGTTCGGCAGAGACAGAGACGTTTTCCGGGTAAAAAATACAGGCTTCTGTTTTTTATTTCAGCAAACAGAAAGTACCGTGAAAGGCATGCACAAACAAAAAAAAAACCCCTGCCCGCGGGTTAACTAACAGAGGTCGTTTACTGTCGTCTGCAAGTTCACCCTGGGGTTTTTCCAGCAGGACCCACCCAAGGCTTAAGGTAGCCAGGGGTTGAAACCACCAAGTCCCTTCCCTGCTGACTTTTTTCCCGGGGAAACCCCGGAGTGGGTCAGGGGAAGGAGCACCCACCTGCTCTATGCTCACTCCCAATAAAAGGGCCGACCCAGGAAATGGCTGAACCCAACTAACTTTTTACCATGTTAAACTTATGTCGACAGTCTAAACTGTCGACACCTATTGAAGTTTGGCCTTTCACCCCCCAATCCCCTTTTACCTTGGGGGCATGTTTTGGGACATTGAAAGGTGACCGGACACTCCCCAGGAGTCACTCCATTGTCACCCTTCTGCTGTTGCCCCTTACATATCCCCCCCCTGCTCGACCCGGGGGCGGAGCACCTTGTCCCCGAAACTATGTACCTAGAAAATGCGTCTGGTTGCTTGTTGAGACCCTGGATGGTTTTTACAAGAATTTAAAAATCCTGTAGGGCCGGGAACCCCCCCGGGTCACCCTCGCATTTTTCCCTTTGTTTTGGGCCATCCATTTCAAAGGGGGGAGTGATCAGTGACCCCTAAATTGCCCCCCCCACCGATAGTCCCCTCACCCGCCTCGATTGCCCATTTCAGAGCCAACATTCCCTTTCCTAAAAATCGAGTAGTTTTTTTTTTTGCCGCCGACAGCTTCCGGGCTGAGTACCCGACGGGGGCTCTTCCCAATTAACCTTTTTGGGGGACAGGACTGCCCCTAAACCCCCCTTTGAGGATCCCGTCTTACTATAAATTTCCCTTCGAAATCAGGGTAACCAGTAAGGTCCCTTACAGAGTACCTCCTTAATTTCAAAAAGGCTTGCTCAGCCCCGGGGGGTTCCACTTTACGGGGTGGATTTTGCTCCCTTGGTAAATTTGTAAGGGGCAGCTATTGTGGCAAAGGTGGCACAAACCTCCTGTAGTAACCTGCAAGCCAAGGAAGGCTCTAACCTTTTTCTTGGAAAAGGGTTGGGGCCAATTTTAAAATGGCCTCGGCTTGTCTACCTGGGGTTTTTTGATGACCCTGGCCAATTTTATACCCGGGGTAGCGGCCCCTTTTCCCCCTATGCCCCTTTTCTGTGGGTTGGCCGTTTTTAGACCGGGGGGCCCCACACGTCTAGGACTGCTTGCACCTTAGCCAGAGCGAATCCCAACGGCGCTGTAGACACCACACATCCAGGAATGCGGCGGGGCATAGTTTTTATGCGGCTCGGGATGATGCCCATTAACCCTGAAAGTCCAGGGGCCCATGCAAACCAAAGGAAGGACGACGTACTGGAATGTCCCTTGGGGGGAAAATTTGCCTTTTTCTCTTTGTCCTGTTCGTGAGGGGAACCTCCAATACCCTTTGGTGGGTCTAAGGTGGTCATATTCCTCGCGGGCCCAACCCTCTCATCAGCTCGTCACCCTTGGCAGGGGGTAGGCTCAAATTTTGGAGATTCATTTAACTTGGGGGGGAAATCTTTACAAAACCGCAAGCTACCATCGGGTTTAGGGATAATCACGAGGGGGTACCACCCACTTTGGTCTTCTCTATTCCCCCGGCTAGCATTTTCCTCCTTTTTCTGAAAGGGCTTGCCTTTTGGGTTTTTCCCGGGCACCCTGTAGGGTCTCAGCCGTACCTTTTGGCCGGGCTCGGTGACAATGTCATGTTGGTTGACATTTTTCCGGCCGGGGCAGTTCAGAGAATACCCCTCGTTCCCTCTTAGGAACCCCGGACCCCCCTGTTTTTGGACCCTTGACAAGGACCGCGTAGGGACGGGGGTAACCCCTTTTTGGGATCCCCTGCTCCCCTTGCAGCCCCAGGCTTTCTCGGTCCTTCCAGGTTTGATGAGGTTAATATGGTAAATTTGGTAGGGTTTTCTTTTTCCTGGCGGGAAAAACCCTTTAAAATTCACCCCCTCCCACCCTTTCACAGATCTCAAGGGGCCTTGCCATTTAGCTAGGAATTGCCCCACATTGGTCCCAAGTACGAGAAACCCTTCCCCCGGGCTGAAAAGATGACTCTTGGGGTCCTGTTTAAACCCGGGGCCTGGGTTCCCTGGGCCTTTTTGCATTTTCTCCCTTACAAGGCATAACTGCCGCGATCCTGCCCTGCATGTCGGCTAATGCTCTATGACATTCTGAAAGGGGGTTTCCCTCTTGCTCCCAGGTTTCTCTGGCTATGCCAGGAGCCTCGGGGTGTCTCCCATATAGCACTCGAATGGAGAGAACCCCGGGATGCCTGTGGGACCCCCCGGTGGAAAACAAAAGTAGGGCAACGGTGGTTCCCAATCCCCCCCACCTTGTCCACCACCTTTTTTAACACCCCCCTTAAGGTTTTTTAAAAAGCGCTCGCCAACCATGGGTCGGGGGATGGTAAAACGGGGGTGGCATGGTTTTTTTAGCAGGCGGCAAGCTCTTTGGTTACCTTGGACAAAACGGGTTCCTGATGGGTCGGGATCCCCTTTGGGGATCCGAGGGGTGAATAGCTGAAACAGCTCCCTGATCCCTTTAGAGGAGGTTTTTGAGGGCTAAGTTTCAGGGTCGGGTGGATAATCCAGTACAACCAAGATATGCGGGTCCTCTAGCTGATTTAGGGAGGGCCAAAACCGATCCATGCCAATCCGTAAAAATGAACCTCAATAAGGGGAGAGGAACCATGGACCCCGGGAAAAAGGGGGTCTAGGGGCTGGCCCGGGGACATCCGGGCAGGACTGACGAATTCATCCCTGCCGTAGATCCCGGGCCAGTAGAAGTTACCTCCACCCCCCCCTATTTTTCCCGCCCCCAATTTCCCCCCCAACACAGGGAATTGGCCGCTTAATCAAAAACGGACTTTGGGGTTCGGGTCTACCCAACTTTTTCCACCACCTCTGTTGGCGTTTTTCCACCCGGTATAAAAAATTATCCCGAGGGCAAGTGGGGGGTAGCCCAACTCCTCCCTTGGTTTCCCTGGGTCTCCCATCAATGACCTTTTAACGCTTTTCCAAGCGTTACCCAGTTGGGGGCCCTCACTTGTTTGTCCCAAAATTCCCTCTCGAGACTGGAAAGGGAGGAGAGTTCAACTCAGAGGGGGTCTCCTAGGGTCCCACCGGCCCGACAAGGAAAAAGGGACACGTTCAACATTACCACTTGTTTGGACACGTCTTTACACAGGGAAATTATACATTTTATGGTTTTATTTCCCCACAGGTTCCAAAACAGCGAAGCACAGCCAAAAAACGCGGCGGAGGGAAAAGTCACCACGGCACCCCTTTTTGGGTGACCCCCCAGGCAATCTCTATTGCCAGTATGGCTGGGGTAGTCCCGGTTCCCCCGGATACAAACTACCCCTATCCCGTGAGAAAAGTTCTCGGGCTCACCATCGGGCTTTTCACAAGGGGGCACTAACTCCCCCAAATCCAGGAGGGCCTGCACCAAAAATCCATTAAAGGTAACAGGGGGACTCTCGCGGCCTTTCCGCACGACCCAGTGGAAAATGACGGCCGGGGGGAAACAGGGTAGCCTCCCCACCCACTTCCATGGGTTTTTCCCTGCCCCGGCAAAGTGGGCCGCCACATTCCCCGTCCTTGGCAGGGGAGAGATAAGGGGTCCCGGGCCTTGAAACGGGTCCCGTTTTGGGGGAGGGGCCTCTCCCCCTTCTGTATCCCGGGAACCCCCTTTCGGGACAGGAGCAGTCTTACCGCGGTTGGGGGGCTCGGGTTCCCCGGGTAGTAGGACCTGCAGGAAATTTCCCCTGTGCGCTGTACCGTTTCCCAACCCCGACCAATTCGTCCACGGGTTTTGGGGGGCGTGTACCCCACGCACCCCTGGAGCTTGAGGGAAGGGCCCGCACAAAATCACAGACCACTCCTCGACCCCCTGACGGGGTGTGGGGGTTTTGGCTGAGCCACTTTTGGTAATGTGGAAAAGGTCGTCATTTGTGACCGCGGGGGTTGGCCGGATTAAACTCCCAGGCTTGTACTCTGGGCCCGTACGGGCCAGGGGTGACCCCTCGGGCCAGGATTCCCCCCGCGTTGTTTTATCTTGGCTTTGACACGCGGGCGATAGGCCTTCTGCGGTTCGCCCCTTAGGAAGGGGGCCGGAACCCCCCACGGTCCCCGGCATGCCTCTCCTGCTATCCGCCAAAGGTCCCCCGGAGGCCTCATTTTCGCATCCGGGCCCTCTTGCGCGGGAACCTTGAAACCAACTGGGGGGTTTTTGGGACCGAGCACTTTTGGGACTTTGGCCTTGCAGCCAGGGGGTGTAGCTGTGCTGCAGGCGTGTGGTTTTTTCCGCTGTTGCTCTTTCACCGTGGCTTGGGGGGCCAATTTGCAGGGGATTCGTCTCAGCTTGCCCCGGATGGGTTCTTCGTGCGCTTTCTGCTGGCTGGCCGCCATCAGCTGGAGGGTTTGCGTTGGGTTGAATTAGCTGCTTACCAACTCATCCTTTGCCGCCCTGCTGACCGGGGCGGGCAGCTGCTTGCACCCAGGACATAAATTTTTTCCCCTGTCCAGAAGAGTATTCCTCTATTTTGCCCAATGCGTCCTCCACCATGGGGAGCTTTAGCGGCTCTGGGGTCGTGACTTTTTGTTAGGAGAGACAGAGGGGCGTATTCCAGGTGAAAATACAGGGGCCTTCTGTTTTTTTTTTAGCAGCAAACAGAAAGTACAAAGTGCAAGGGGATGCACAAAACAAACAAAAACAAAAAGCCTGCCGCGGGCTCTAAAACAACAAGGTCGTTACTGTCAGCTGCAAGTTACCCCCTTGGTTTTTTCCCCGGACTCCACCCAAAAGGGTTGAAGGCCAGGGGGTTTTAACCAAAATAGCAGCTTACCTGCTGACTTTTATAACCCCGGGAAACCCCGGGGGTGGATCATGGGGGGTGACACCCACCCTGCTCTAGCTCACTCCCAATGAAAGGCCCACCCAGGAAATGGCTGAAGCCATACTAAAATTCCATGTTAAACATATGTCGACAGTCTAAACTGTCACACCTATTGAAATTTGGGGGCCCTTTCATTCCCCCAAATTTCTCCCCCCCACCCTTTGGGGGGATGTGTTTTGGAATTGAAAGGTGCATGGCCAGGACACTGGCCGGGGTTACATCCATTGTACACCCTTCCTGCTGTTTCCCCTTACAAATATATAAATATATATAATATATATATATAAAAATATATTTTAATATATATATACATATCTACATAAAAAACACACGCAAAAAAAATATTAGTGAAGTAAATATTAACAGCCCAAACCACATCTTTTAGCCTCACCCCTGACCACCCTAAAACTTTATATAACCTACATATGAAAAGTCTTGTTTTAGCGCCACTTTTGCTGTTAAAATAAAGGGGGTTTTTCACACAACATTGATGGCATAGGGGCTAGGAAAGCCCCAAAGCGCAGGTGGACCCAAACTACACAAAAAGACCCTGAAATTTCTCCGTTTGAACGGGGAGCGATCGAGCTTTCCCATGGAAATGAAAAGGGGAAAATTTAATGTTGCGTTAATACAGGAAAAGGGGGGGGACCAAGTGTTTTGCCCAAAATTTGTGTGGGTCCGATATGGCTTTTAAAAAAGGGGAAAACCCCCCAATGGTTATTTACTTTTTTATATGAAATTCAATGATTTAAAAAACTAAAAAAATAGTGTGATATTTTATATACTTTTTCATAATATAGGTTATAAAAGGGAAGGCATGCATAATATTGGTTACAAAGCAAAGCCGAAAATGGATTTTAAAACTCACATCACTCTATATTGGGTCAAAGCCCATCAGGCATCTTATCAGCATCATCTATCGGCATCAAAGGGAACACACCACGAAAAATAGAGAAAATTTTCCCGACCAACACCCTGCACGGGGGCCCCCATTACGGTCCAAGCTCCACCAGGCAACTTTTTCAGCATCATTTCAATCACAGCTGGGGAAAGGGGCCACGAAGACAGAGATTACCCTGGGATCCACACTGTGGCATTGAGCGTAAACTCTATAGCCCACGGACAGCTACTTCTAACTTCCAGCAAACTTTCCAGCTTATATCTTACTTGAAAACAAATGTGCGTAACCAAGTGTTTTCGCAAGCTAAGATCAGTACTTTTCCGTATAAGGCTCCCCCTTTGAATGGGGCCATTCTTAAGATTAACCCGGCACTGGAAAAATCCATGACTTGTTACTGTACACCTGGGTTCCCCAATTTCCCCCTAAACATCGCCGGGGGGAGTAATTGTTTTACATCAGCACAGGCTGTGGCTACTTGGGACAACGCTCCCACAACAAAGGGCCCTGATAACATTCTGTGTCAATATACTGGTTCTCACAAACATTTACCAAGCGCTAGAAAAAAAGCTAAAGGCCGGCTATTACTATAATTCTTAAGTGATAGTAATATGGTTTCGGGTGGGGAATAAAATAAGCATACATCAAGCCACTTCTTCCTTGGGTTAAGAGCCCTTAGCTATGCCCCTGACAATAGGCCTCAGGGAGCATGAAATATTTTGTCCAATCGCTAGCTGAAGCAACTCAGGCAATGCCCCTGCTTAAAGTAGCAAAATCCTTTAAATACATATAGGGTGACATGTATGCAATCATTATGCATCATTTATTGTGTGCATTAGTAGCGTAGACTATGCCTGAATCTATGAACCTGTTCTGCTGCAAGTCATAGATTTAGCGCTTTCTAGCTACTAAGCAACATTTCTGGCTCCGGTAAACCACTTTTAAAGTGCTCTACCTGTTCCAGCAGTAATGCGCCTGGATTTGCCATACATGTGCAGCTGCGTACAGTTGTAGTGCAACACACCTCCAGCATGCCCCCCAATCTCAGGTGCATTACAAAGTGCCTCGGGCGCTCTGTAATGCGCTTGATATTAGAGTGCGCCTGATTAAAAATATAGTGAACAGGGCTGCACCAGTTTTCGGGCTGAAAAAACGCCAGACTTCTGGTGCAGTCCTGTACATACATGTCGGCCATAATGTAGCTTTTGTACACTGTTATAAGAAAATTTTTAAAGTTATAAACACCATGACACCTGGACTGGTCACAAGTAGTGATGAGCGATTCGGCAAATAATCTGCTTAGAGTCGATTCCAGATTTTGGTGAATCATCTTGCCTATTTTCGATCCTCAATTGTGATTAATCTCCGATTCCCATTAAAGTCTGTGGGAGAGGAAAACCAGGTTCATTTTGGGTGCTATTGGGTTCTTGTCTCAAACCATGGTTTGAGACAAGAAATATGAGTAATATAAATGCTGACGTGCACCCCACAACACAGGGACACCCGTAACTCAGACTGTGCTGGCTGCTGGCAATGCAGAAATAAAATTGGGTGCTATTTCACCGTGGCTTGAGAAGAGAAATATGTCTGATGCAGGATCTGCCCCCCCCCAAAAAAAAAAAAACAGGCGCACCAACCCTCCCCCGCAGCTGTGCTGTTCAGAGCACTGGAGCTGTTTCCAAATCTCTATCTAATACTAACTAGAATTCTCTAATTTAGCTAACTAATCTATCAAGGAGCCTTTTCAGTAAGAAAAAACGCTGAGAAATAGTCTCTACTAGCTTTGAAAAAAGCTGAGCAGAGAGACAGCTATCCGTTCTGTTCGCTGTGTGGAAGCTAATGCTGCTGAGCAGGAAGTGCAGTGACAAAGTTAAAACGAGGTCATGTGATTTCAGCAGCCAATGAGATCCCTACACACCCCACTGGTGACATTCTTGACCCCCCTCACCTCGTGTGCTCTGCGCTGATTGGCTGGCCTCCAAGATTGCAGGAAGCGCCAAAAATGGCGCGATTGGAATCCAAGATTGCGATTATTGATAACATTTTAAGGAAAATAATCTTTTCATTGTGGAACCAAGATTTTAGTGAAAATCTGGGAGATTTCATCTTTTTTTGATTTAATCGCTCAACACTAGTCATAAGTCTGGCCTGTTGTATCAGTAACACATGCATTTTCTTCACTGTCCACACTGTCTCACATTTCATATGACGGATAAAAGAAATAAAAATACCACTCTACAGTAATGCTGAAATAGCTGAGGCACTGACAAGACTTTGAGCCACTAAGTGCAAAAATATTCCATTACCAGCAGTTGAATTACGATTAATGTGTGATCTTGTAGCCCACCTGGAAAGACTAATCATATTGTCTATATTTCCTTACAACAGACTGAGATTAATGCCGGTATGTAACTGGTATAATGACTAGTCTGTGTTTTCAGGATCCGTCCAGCATAATGCAATGGAAACAGCTTTAGCGGCGGCTGCAATTATCACTCTGCTCCTGGGACTGTATGTAAATCCATTATGTTAAAGTACAGTACAAATCTTTTTTCTCTAGAAATAACCTGACAAGTGCCAAATTATCAAATATTGTGGATTATTAGACAGCCATAGACAAGTTTACAATTCTAAAATATCAAGTTAGAGAATCGGAATCTCATCTGAGTTGTCTACTTTTGACCTTGAAAGATTTTTACAGTTCTGGGATGTAAACAGTGTCAGATGCCACATTTAATGCATGTTTCTCTAAATTGCATGCACAGGGTTTAATCCCATTTGCACATCTAATGTAGTAGTTAAACACTGATATCTGTGGCATCAAGTGCCATCCTGATGCAACTATTCTAATAGTTCTTAGCTTGGTGTCAACTGAGAATCTTTTAGCTCTCACCATGGTGTCAAGTGATCATTATCCAGGATGTCTGTTATGGTCATGAACAAGAGATGTGTACTCTCTAAACCACAACTTGTTTGGAACTGGCTAGAATAAGGGCACAGAATCTAGGAGATCCTCTGGTCTTCATCCTTAACTGCTGCAAGAATGTATTAATGATAGAGTGGAAGCAAAGTCAGAAACAGAGATATGGTCTATCACCAGGAGAACAGACAGGATGAGTCAAAACCGAGAACAAGGCAAGAATATATTCAATATTGAACACAAGGGTCTAAGTCAAAAGTAGAACAATAGGTACCAGAGGAACAATTTCAGAGGTGAGGCAGAAGTGATATCCAGGAACAAGGCCAAAGTCAGGATTAACAACATTCACTGCAGAGAAACCAGCTGTATCCCATGCTACATATATATCACAGTAGTCCTCCCAACTTGGATATACTCGCTCAGAGCCAGCGATCCATATAATGCAGTCACAAATTCCAGTAGGGAAAACACTTCTTCCAGTTAAAAAAGTTGCTTATTCATTATTTTAGAAAAACATTAAAATCACAGAACAGAAACATTAGCACATATGAAGCAAATCAAAAGCCAACGCGTTTCGGGAACACACTCTTAGTCATAGCGTTTGAACGGATTGTGTTCTGTGATTTTAATGTTTTTGTAAGATAATAAAGAATCAACCTCTTAACTAGAAGAAGTGTTTTCCCTACTGGAATTTGTGACTTTGCAAGCTCAGGATTTGTGTCAATAATAAATCAGTAACAACAGTATGAACCTCAATGTGCAGGCAAAGCATAGCAGAACAACTACTGCCAAGTCTGACACCCTCTTCAGGCACAAGATGCCTTAATAACCCAACAACCCAATGCTGTCAGAATAGTAGAGGTGTGACCTGATCCAAAGCCATGGCAGAAGATGGGAGCTGGAGCAGCAGAAGAGGAATGACATTCTTAAGCCTTTCTTGTAAGGATCCAAAGCAGAAGTGGCTTAAAGGGGTTTTGCCAAGACGTGAGTTCCTTACCTAACAGGCTGATACTCCCCTCTTGAGGCTTGGAAAAAGGGGCGTTGTGTTTCTGTGTTTAAAAAAACAAGTACCTCCACTGTGATGTCATTGCAGCACCTCCCATGAACGCTCCTGATATTCAGTCTCTGTAGCTGAGTAAACATTGTTTGGCTAATCCAAAGAAGATAATGGTATTGTGCACAGGAGAGAAGATAAGCTCTGAGCAGTGTTCTTTCATTTGTTCACAAACTGATGCAGGGGGGAGAGGAGGGCTGAGCAGGGATCCAGGGAGCGTCTGCATGTTTACTTAGATAAGTATATTACAGCCAGTGTATTCTCTATACAAAAAAACACAGGATCTTTTCTCCCCAGTCCCTTCAAAGCTTGTTCATGTTACCTGCCATCAGATAAAAAGTGCAAACAATGCATGCGCTGACAGATCCGCTCCTGTCAGCTCCTGGTCATGTCTAATGTAAACTGTGAGGAAACTAAGGGCATGTAAGGAAGGCTGTAGATCTCACAGGCTTAACTTTTTTTAATGACATATATTTAGAAAAGTGATTAAATACCCATTTTGTAGGATCCCACGTCAACATTAGATCGTGTCAAAACCCCTTAAAGGTTTGCGCTGTTGCCTCAAAAGGAGTGCATCACAACCTAACAGACTTGTCTTCAGGCTGGCAGATAAGCATTTATTCTCTATTTTGCTTATGGTAATTCCTAAAGATCTGAAAGCAGGACTACTATACAGAAGACCATGAACTTTTTGGATTCAGTATTAGAATCAGGATATATGTCACCAGACACACTGAGGCTCATGACATGCATCATAACACTGAGTAAATTATGTGTATTGATGTTTTTTCCTTTTTCATCATTAATAGGTTTAATGCAAAGATCAGTCAAATATATAGTTTTGTCAAAATGGGAAAAATAGAAACAGTAAATCACAGGCTATCACACAAAGCAGAGTCTCTGGGTTATAGTTAGAGATGGGCGAATCGATTCTAACGAAGTGGAATTCATTAAGAGTTTCAGGAAAACTTCGGTTCTGCACGAAGTTGAAGTTTGGGGAGATTTGCGGGAACAAAGCGTGTTTTTTATTGCTAAAATGGCCGCCAGCACATGGAGTGACAGGGGGAAGAGAACTCTGGGAGGAAAAAAGGAAGACCCTAAATTGCATGTGCAGACATCAAGCCAATCAGAGACCGCCAGGCTTCTGTGACATCACAGCACTATAAGTACGGACGCCATACTCGCTCCTCACACTGCACTCGTTGTGCCGTGACATAAGCGTCCACAGAGATCTCACACAAAGATAATTGCTTTTAACAGCGATTTGGGGGGTGGGGTCGGTGTCACTGCTTTTATCAGAGACTGCTCCTCTTCCGTTATCATTTTCATTCAGTTTGTGGGGTATTGTAATTCAAGTCCAGGGTGGGTCTAACTCTGCCACATATACATTTTAATTCCATCTGGTCATTTCTGGAGCGCATTTAATATTCAAGGGTTAATTAAGCCTGTTAGTGGTTTTACAGGACTACATTTTTCCTGGTCATTTGTGCAGCGCATTTTATATCCAAGGGTTAATTAAGCTTCTTTGTGCTTTTATATTCAGTAAAATACACGGTGTTTTTAAACACCACATACGAGTACATTTTTCCTGGTCATTTCTGGAGCGCAATTTATATCCAAGGGTTAATTAAGCGTGTTTGTGCTTTTATATTCAGTAAAATACACAGTGTTTTTAAACGCCACATATGAGTAAATTTTTCTTGGTGATTTCTGGAGCGCAATTTATATCCAAGGGTTAATTAAGCGTGTTTGTGCTTTTATATTCAGTAAAATACACTGTGTTTTTCTATACCACATACGAGTAATATTTTCCTGGTCATTTCTGGAGCGCAATTTATATCCAAGGTTTCCCAAGCTTGTTAGTGGGTTCATTTGGAGTCAAATACAGGGTGTGTATTTATCATATACAGATATCTTCATTAAACAGTCTGTACATTTTAGAACAAACAGGATGTCAGACAGAGAGGTGGCAAGCTCTTCACATGCGAGTGGCAGTGGCACAAACGTTCCTGGAGCAGGCACAGGTTGCAGCACAGTAAAGGGACGTCACAGCAGGGGTGACTCGTGAGGCCAGAACTGCCAGTGTCATCTAGCGGCCGTGTGTTGACCAACAACCCAAGGGTTCTTGATTGGTTGACTAGGTCATCAACCTCATCCCAGATGACATCTGACTACCCCAGCCAAGAGTCATTGAATTCGTCAGACACAACCCTTAGATGAAAGGTCTGGGAACAGCTCAGCGGCTCTCACCTGTCCACAACCCGCCTCTGTCCCGTTCGGTTCCCTCAGCCAAAGAACTAGTATGTGGTCTGGGCTCAGCGCCACTATATAGCGAGGATGAACAATTTGAGGACAGTCAGCAGCTACGAAGAGGTGGCAACTAATGTTGAGCGATTATTATCGACAAAGTTGAAATCGGCACAGTTTTTATGTTGATCAAAATTTTTAGATCATGCGATAATTTAGGTTAAAATCTGTGCATCATCTATTAATATCGCGCCATTTTCGGCGCTTCCTGTCATTTTGGCGGCCAGCAAATCAGCTTACAGAATAGAGCAGGGTGAGATGTGTGTGCGACGTCATGACTGGGATGTGTTTGGTTGCAATTGGCTGGAAAAATCACATGACCTCTTTTTTACATAGAACAGCCCTTCCTGTTCATGATCAGTGTATCTCAGCGTCTCATATCAGGAGGACGTGCGCTCTGCCTTTGTCCAAAAAGATAAGCGAAATTATTCTATTTCTTCACAGAGAAAGCTCTACTGTTAGCTGTGATCCTTACAACTTAGTTAGATCAGAGATTGGAAGATTTTATGTAGTTAGGTAGAGAATTTTAAAGGAGCATCTACCGCTGTAAAGTCACGGAGGGGAGCGGGGGGGGGGGGCGGGGCCCCGCGGGCGAACACAGACAAGCTCTATAAAGAACACTGGATAAAGTTCACCAAGACTTAGTGTAGACATTGCACTGCAATAGCTTTATTATTAACAGTTTTCTATTGAATTATTTCCTGGATATTGGGCAGCCTGAACTTATATTAGGATACACATCTTTTCTAGTAACTGCAGGTCTCTTTGTTAGGTGCAAAACTCCACTTTTATTATCAGTATACATTTCAGATAGGTGTTCTTTTTCAATTTTGCCCATTCCAGCTTTGTTGATATAGCCACCTTGCAGTTAAATTAGAATCCAGCAATTTTGTAGTCAGCACAGGTTGATAGGTATCAAAAATACCAAATACATTACAGATACGTGTTTTTTCACATTGGCGCACTACAGCTTTGTTCATTGAGGCACCTTGCACTTAAATGTGAATACAGCAATTTTGTAGTCACCACAGGTGAATTGAAAGGTGCCAAAAATACCTTTTATTATCCGAATACATTACAGATACGTGTTTTTTCACTTTTGCGCACTACAGCTTTGTTCATTGAGGCACCTTGCACTTAAATGTGAATACAGCTTTTTGTAGTCACCACAGGTGAATTGAAAGGTGCCAAAAAATACCTTTTATTATCCGAATACATTACAGATACGTGTTTTTTGCACTTTTGCCTAGTCCAGATTTGTTGATAGAGCCACCTTGCAGTTAAATTTGAATCCAGCAATTGTGTAGTTACCACAGGTGAATTGATAGGTGCCAAAAAATACCTTTTATTATCCGAATACATTACAGATACGTGTTTTTTCACTTTGGCGCACTACAGCTTTGTTCATTGAGGCACCTTGCACTTAAATGTGAATCCAGCAATTGTGTAGTTACCACAGGTGAATTGATAGGTGCCAAAAAATACCTTTTATTATCCGAATACATTACAGATACGTGTTTTTTCACTTTGGCGCACTACAGCTTTGTTCATTGAGGCACCTTGCACTTAAATGTGAATACAGCAATTTTGTAGTCACCACAGGTGAATTGATAGGTGCCAAAAAATACCTTTTATTATCCGAATACATTACAGATACATGTTTTTTGCACTTTTGCCCAGTCCAGATTTGTTGATAGAGCCACCTTGCAGTTCAATTTGAATCCAGCAATTGTGTAGTTACCACAGGTGAATTGATAGGTGCCAAAAAAATACCTTTTATTATCCGAATACATTTCAGATACGTGTTTTTTCACTTTGGCGCAGGCCAGCTTTGTTGATAGATCTACTTTGCAGTTAAATTTGAATACAGCAATTTTGTAGTCACCACAGGTGAATTGATAGGTGCCAAAAATACCTTTTATTATCCGAATACATTTCAGATACGTGTTTTTTCACTTTGGCGCAGGCCAGCTTTGTTGATAGATCTACTTTGCAGTTAAATTTGAATCCAGCAATTTTGTAGTCACCACAGGTGAATTTATAGGTGCCAAAAATACCTTTTATTATCCGAATACATTTCAGATACGTGTTTTTTCACTTTGGCGCAGGCCAGCTTTGTAGATAGATCTACTTTGCAGTTAAATTTGAATACAGCAATTTTGTAGTCACCACAGGTGAATTGAAAGGTGCCAAAAATACCTTTAATATCCGTATACATTTCAGACAGGTGTTTTTTTCACTTTTGGTCAGTCAAGCTTTGTTGATTGATCTACTTTGCAGTGGAAATTTGGAATCAGAATTTTGTTTTGATTTGAGTTGTTTTGAGGAATAGCTGTGATTTGCCGTCTTTTAATAAGAGACTTTACCAAAACTCTTCCATACTTCTCAAATTTTTATATTTCTGACATGGACGAAATTCAGGTGGGTAAAGCCCGAGAGAAAGAGGGGGGTAGGACATGGGGGTAGAGGTTTAGAGGTTTACGAAGAGAGAAGGTGCTCCTTCAGTTGCTGGCGGACAACATGCACCGCCAGCGGATCGTCAGTTGCTGGACCGTCAGGCCTTTCATTTTGCTGGGTCTGGGACTTGTGAAATCTCAGTAACGAACAGCGTCGCCAATTGTCCTTACAGTGATTAATGCAACCTGCTTCCAGCAGTCTTACCATCCTATGAATAAAAATAGAGAAGAGAAATCCTTCACGGCACCTTCACCATTCTTCACATAAAATTGCTATTTATTTTAGGCCTAATTGACTTTACAGGGCATTAGGGAGTAAGATCGGGACAGAAAAGGCAACAGCCGTTTAGCGTGAGACCACGCTTCATCTAAGCCTACGGTGAACTTGCGTTCATCCACGCTTTTATGTCCACATGTATCTGCAATCAACATTAAAAATTAATACAAAAGTACAAAGTACAATCATATTATAATCGATGAAAGATTCATACGATCGTTGAGGCCAAGTGGACCCAGCGCCTCTGTGCTCAGGATCCAAGTGCTTCACACTGTAATAATTTTGTGGCCTATCCATACCATCCAAAGGCTTGGATTCTTTGTTAACTGCAAATTTAACCCCTGCTGTGTCATTCCCATGGGCCATCTCTCATATGGGCTATCCATTCTCGAGATCCCTTTTTCGCTCCTAAGAGATAAGATGTTCCTAACTCTTTTTGTGTAGTGGTCTACTAGTTTTTCCAATATAAAATAGGACTCCACATGGGGCACCATAACGGGCATAGACCACAAAGTTCCGATTTACAAGGTAATAAAATTGTTTCGTTTTATGTACATATATTCCCAAACTTCAATGTTGTACTATCATCGAAAAATTTAACAATTAAGACCAATTCCTAACAATCTATGGTTACGATAGGTACACTTTTTTCCAACCACTAAAAGCTGTAGTTGTTAATCTCCCTATAACTAATTCATCTCTTGAGATTAGTGGTTCGACGAAATCGAGATAAGAGCGCGGGAGATTGTGTTGTTCTCCTGGAGAGTGTATCATACTCAACAAGTACCAATAACATTTATGGTACGTTTATTTGGTCTGCCAAAGGGCTGTATTGGAAATGAGAAGATATCATATGTTCATTTTTCTCTTTTTTCTTTTTTTAATGATTTTGGTTTGATTAAGACTATCTATAGCCTGCTCACTCGCTTTGTTTTAAAAGCAGACTTAGCATTTTTTCACTATAGCCTCTAACACGTCAATCTTTCCATTAGATCTAAAGATTGGGCCAAATAATCGTTATTCCGGTTGTTCTCCATAATGACGTAAGAAAAACTGGCCATAGGGGGTCCTGAAATTACATGATGTGGGATGAAAAACTTTTACTATGTACACACTGATTTTGTTAGGCAGTTGGCTTTTTTATTCGATACCCTTTGTGTTAATATTTTGTCTCCATCTAATTGATATTCACATCAAAAAAACTGTATCTCTTTATCCTCACATTGTGCTGTTGAAAGTCATATTTATGTCGTTTACAAATTTATATATCTATCGTAACTCTTGGAATTTGTTCTGCACTTCCAGACCAAACAACTACTGACGTCTTCTTTAAAACGTGACCAGAAATGCTTTATTGTATTTGACATAGGGATTAATAGTGTTGTATACATATATCTCCTCCATATTGTTACCTAAAAACATGTATTTGCTAGAGACGGAGATACTCGCGTGCCCTCGCCGTGCCCTACTGTATGTAATACCACGTCCTGTCCAATATAAATGTATTGTGAATTCAGAACAAATTCCAAGTAGCACTACTTACAAATTCACAATGGCTATTTTCCACCTCCTTTCTTTTCACTCTTAGGAGCGAAAAGGGAGCTCGGTTGGATAGCCCATATGAGACGATGCCCATTGGGAATGCACACAGCAGGGGTTTTTAAATTTGCAGTTTACAAAGAATCCTTATGCCTTTTGGATGGTATGGATAGGCACACAAAATTTATTACAGTGTGAAGCAAGTTGCAGATCCTGCGCACAGAGGCGCTGGAGTCCACTTTGCCTCAACGATCGTTAATGATCTTCATCGTTTTTATAATATGTTTGTCTTTGTTACTTTTGTATGTAATTAATGTGATTGACAGATACAGGTTGACATAAAAGCGTGATGACGCATGTTCTAGTTTTTAGGACTTAGAGGAAGGTGGTCCCTCACGCGAAAACGCGCTGTTGCCTTTCTGTCGCTCTTTACTCCCGTATGCCCGGTTATGTCTAGTTAAGCCTAAATAAATTAGCATTTTATGTGAAGAATGGTGAGTGGCACGTGAAGATTTCTCTTTCTCTAAGTTTATTTCATGCAAGACTTTTATTACTGGTCTTTATACTTTTCACTTAGCAACAGACACTCCAGTGCTAATTTGTTAGTTTGCATTGCAGCTGTGTATCCGGAGATCCCACTAGTTGTTGCCTTGCAGTGTAGTGCCGAGGCTGTTTTTCTTTTTGTTTTGCTTGGAGTCTTACCTCCTCATCCTCCCAGTCACGGCCACAAATGTCGTCATCAGCATTCCACCCAGCAATCCGTCCAAAAATGAGAGCAGCCCAAATGTCAACTCGTGTACCCACCACTGTGGGGGATAATCCATTTTCTGAAAGGACCTTTTGTGATGAAAAATGCCGGTATTGGGTCAGAAGGATGTTAAGATAAGAGGCCAACAGAGGTTGATTTCTTGTGCTCTGACGCCCCAGTTACTGATGCCATCAGAGGAGGAGAAGGATGTCCGGTCAATCGGCAAAAATCCCGGGCGGTCCGGCAACGCCTGGCAGTCCTCTTGCGTGTAGCCCGCTGCTCCTGGATGCAGATTGTCTGGACGACAAAGTCACTGTTTGATGATGATGACGACATTGCGGATCCAATGTGGTCTTTTCAGCAGAATTTGCTTGCGAAGCGCTTCATCACTGGACCGAGAGGAAGACGATGGGAGTAGTGTCGAGTACGGGTTATCCACAAAGGGGAAGTTCGATGGGCAAGGTCGCAGAAGTCCGCTCGATATGATTCCACCAGTCCACGGTCAAGCGCCGCAACAACCCCGATCCTAGCTTATCGCCATCAAAAAGGTCCCAAGGACCTCAAGCCTGGGACTTCTTTGAGCAAGCCGCTGATTTCACCAGACGATGTCATATGCCGCCTTATGCCGTTAAACGCAATATGTAGAGGGCACAGAACCTTAGTGGTTAACCACACCAACATGTCTAGTACATGCAGCGAATGCATGAGTTGAAATGGAGGCTAACACTTTGGACTCCATAAAATAAGCCAGGATGACGCCTGGCTTCCATTCCACTGTCATCCTCTGTCTCTCCTTCCTCACTCCTGACCACTACCAAGCGTTCTCAGCTGCCCATGTCTTCTCGGAGTCATGTCAGGGTATCAGCCTCCGCTTCAGCCTCTGCACCGTCGCTCCGTAAGTCCCACCAGCACCACCAGAGACCATCCTAATCCTTCTCATCCCGCCAGTTTGATGACCTGCACGCGTATACAGCAGCCAGTCTTGCAGCACAGCCTTCCTGTGTTCCAGGATTTGGCCATAGCGAAGAAACACTTCTTACCCCAATCCATCCACAAAGCCAAATGCCTGAATGTCAGGCATTGGCCAGGCTTTTGGCCTTGGAAATGTTGCCTTTCCATATGGTGGATCACAGATGGGGTTTTCCGCCATGCCATGGCCCTTGCCTGCCCCCTATTCAGATGCGAGCGAGGCAGGCACTTTCTTTGCCAGGAAAAAGCCGTCCGTGCACCTGGCAGCACATAAAAATTTCAAGCGCCGATGTCTGCATTTGTCCGGAAAAGTCCAATTCTCACGCCACAACAATGGACTAGTAAGCGGCCATGGCCGCTATATTCTGTGACAGCTACACCTGGTGAGCTGGAGGGGATGTCTCTGGGAGGGGGTGAACGGTGGTTCTCAGGCTACGGCGCTACGCTCTTCAAAATACGCGTGGGATGGTGCAGGGTTCTTTCCCCACAAGGTCCTCTGGTGGGCATCACGTGCCAGACGGAAGAAGAAACCAGGCCGTGTTGAAATTAATCTGTCTTGGAGACTGTCACACACAGGTCAGGAGCTGGTGGACGGCTTCCCAACGAGACGTAGCGCGTTACGGCTGGGGTGCCAAGAAGCTGTGCCAGGCAAGGTGTGTGCGATAATTACGGGCGAAAATCTGCTGGCCGCTTAAGATCGGTAGGCTGGAGAACATCCCTTGGCCTGGCACTATGGTCATGAACCTTCGTCGTCCACAGAAATCTTCTAAAAAGAGACATACCCGGGTCTGGACTGCCTCGACTGAGGAATGGCTCGAAAGTCTAAGTTCGCACTTCCGCTTTCGCACCCTTGCTTCGTCCCGCCTGGACTGCGTTGCAGCGTCAGCTCGGGCCTCCACTGTCGAAACCGTCTCATTGTTGACGTTAGGCAACACGCTGGAATTTCCACCCTCCACATACTCAGCGATTGTCCGGCAGCAGCGCAATGCCATTACGCAGTACGAAGTGACACATTGGCCTGACAAGCAGCGGGTGCGGAACTCGGGGGTATTGAGCCACCGAGTGTGGAAGGCAGGTTGAAAGAGCTCTGCACCATCTTTCGCCAGTTTTGAAGAAGCCACCAAAATGGTCTCAGTTGCGGACAATGCCTTGTCAGAATGGAGCATTGTGGTGTCTTAGGTTATGGATTACGATCTGTTGGACACGTCCTGGAGAAACAACAGGTCCAACACGCAGCGACGGAGGAGGGTGAAACGGACAACAGTATGGGATCACGGAGGGGATACTGTTACTCTCTCACATCAAAATCCACAAGGCCCCACACGACAGTTCACATATTTTCATCTGGTCTTCAGTTTAGGCAGTGTTTTCCGGGGTTCCAGAGGGCTAGTGCAAGGTGCGCATCAGCTCCTAAGGGTTTGCATCATCTTAGGCAAGGTCAGGGCTGTGTTTGAAGTCGTGCGGAGGGCCACAGAAAGCGGAGAGGAGGTGGAGGTAGCTTTATTCCTAGACACCGTACTGTTACGAGTCCATGGCTTTGGAAAGAGGTTGGCGCGAATTTGAGGGCGTAGGATGGAAGATGAGGAAGATATCAGTTTGCTAGTGCCCCTGGACCGAGGCTTTGAAATACAAGGTGCTTGGATGCTCATTTCCTCCAACAAGATCCTCGCATTTAGGCCCATCAAAATGAACAACAGTTTATGGGTGGCCACCTCTGTGATCCGGTACAAAACAAATCTCAGCACTTTCCTTCCACCACCCAAATAGAGAGTAAAATTCAGGAAATGGGAGACCATTGCTGATTGTTCAACTGGAGAATCTGTTGCGTTGCGTCACGTTCCCAAATGTCACGGTGGAACGACTCAGCACGTGAAAGCATGTTAGAGGGCCAAGTAGCCCTAGAATAAAAAAAAAAAAATAAACAAATTACAACGGCCCTAGCGGGGCAGCAGCAGGGCAAGGTGGAGATACGCCTTAAATGGGTGAAAACTCTCGGCAATCTTTATTTACAACGCTCTACAAAAGCATGCAATGCAGGGCACCACATCCAACACACAGAGACCAGCTTAGGATCATGGTGCCACGACTATATGCGTGCTCACACGTTGTTTTTTGTTATGTGTCCGGGGCCAATAGACTTTGCGGCTTTCAAAAATGGGTCGAGAATGGCCCGAGATCGCTTAGCCACGCCATAGAGGTGGTTGTTGCCTGCCGCAGCCTAGCGTCCTATTCCCGCTGAGCGGTACCTTCAGCCACAGATGGAAGGCGTCATTAAAGACAAAAACGATCGGCTTTCCACAGATTATGTGGTCGTTTGACTCTTTCATCAAGATGAATCAGTGCATGGATCTTGATGAGTTGTGGCCCAATTGCCAGAGGTCAACGATTAGTTGGCCGAGTCTACTTACATTGCTCTTCAAACAGAAATGGTCCTCTTGAAAAATAATTTTTTAAAATTGATCATTTCTTCACTGCAATTTTTATTCTCTTTTCCAGCCAGTTCATTTTGCTGGTTTTGCTGTGAGGGGAAGGAGGGGGGGGGGGGGGGGGGGGGGGGGGGGGGGGGGTGTGGGACTGTTAAAGACAGCAAGTTTTCTTGACAAACACGTATTCCATTTTACTCACTTTATCTTTGAAGTCTTTCGCATTGTCAATGGTTTTGATGGTCATGTTTGCTGTTGACGGATAAACTATAAATTATGGTCCTTTGGAACAGAATGTGGCTTCTATGGGGCATTTCTCCATCACTATTTTTAATAGTGGCTGAGATGTCACTATTTACAATTTTCTGGGGTCATGTGCTGTTGAGATACAGCAATAATTCATAGTCCTTTGGAACAGTAATGTGGCTTTTAAGTGGGCATTTTTCTCCCTCACATTTTTTAATAGTCGCTGAGAAGTCATATTTTAATTTTTGGGGTCTTAGTTGCTATGAGAATACAGCAAGATTATGGTCTTTTGGAACAGAAATGGCGGAGCTTTTAAGTGGCATTTCTCCCATCACAATTTTTACACAGTGGCTGAGAGAAGTCATTTTTATATTTTTTTGGGTCATGCATCTTGAAAATGCAGCAATACTACAGGTCATTATTATAAAAAAATGTTGTTTTCTATCTGACATTTGTTCTTCACATATTGTCCCAAAGTGGCTCAGGTCATGCTTTGAATTTTTTTTGGGGGCTTTTTTGCTGTGACATGCAGCCTATTCTACAGGTCCTATTATAAAAAAAATGTTTTTTCTAACAGCACATTTGTTCATTCAAAATTGTCAAGAGTGGATCAAGGGTGTATGGTGCTGTCAGAAAACAGGAATAGGTTGGACACTTTTTAATGGACACATATTGCTAAGAAATGGACTTGTTTTTGCAAGTTCTTTACCATTAGCTATCAATCCCTGTACTTGAGACAACCCATTTAATTACAATTAAAAAGAGAAAACAAAGGGACACTGGTGGATTCCATTCCTATTTTAAAAATGTGTTTTCTTTGGAATTTAAACTACTAAAAACCTTTTGCATGTACAAAAATAGATGGTTAAAAAAAATTCCTTTGAAATTTGTACAGGGGGGTAGAAACTTGACCAGATGTAGGTTGTTCAGAGGACATGGAGTATGGAGCACGGACTAAGAGAAACTAATGTACAGAGACAATTTCCTCCAGTCACGTTGAGTATAAAATGAGAAAAAAAGTCAATGCCAAGAAATAGGGCACCTGGTGGAAACAGGGCGTTAACCAACAGTATTTCCAAGTGAAGCTCAATTGGGCCACACTAATACGGGTGGGCACAGCGCTAACCACGGACAGGGAACAGTATTGTTCATGTGAAACTAAAATGGTGGTTGAAAGACTCCATTTTTACCGGCACTTTTTAATCTGGGGTCATGCAGGTTTGGGGCTCGATGTGTGGCCAGGGAATCAGGGATAGTCTATGTACAGTGAATAACCTTAAAAATGGTGGTTGATAAGGCTCCTTTTTACGGCACTTTTTAATCTGGGTCATGCAGTTTTGTGGCCTCATGCTGTGGCCAGGACAAGGTTAGTTTTATGTCCATTGAAAACAATAATGGTGGTTCAAGACTCCTTTTTCCGGCACTTTTTAATCTGGGGGGTCATGCTGGTTTGGGTCATGCCTGTGGCCCAGGGACAGGGATAGTCATGTCTAGGAATCTTAAAATGGAGGTTGAAAGACTCTTTTTGCCGGCACTTTTTAAGCTGGGGTCATGCTGGTTTGGCGGCTCATGCTGTGGCCAGGACAGGTGGACAGGTATAGTCAAATGTCCAGTGAAAACTTAAATGGTGTTGAAAAGAATCTTTTTCTGGCACTTTTTAATTCTGGGGTCATGCAGGTTTGGGCTCATGGTGTGGCCCAGGGACAGGTATAGTCCATATGTCCAGTGAAACTAAAACGGTGGTTGAAAAGACTACCTTTTCCGGCACTTTTTATCTGGGGGTGGTCATGCATGTTTGGGGCTACTGCTGTGGCCCAGGACAGATATGTTCAATGTCCAGTGAATCTATATGGTGGTGAGATAAGACTCCTTTTTCTGGCACTTTTTAATTGGGGTCATGCAGTTTGGGGTCATTGCTGTTTGGGGGGCCCAGGACAGATTATAGTGTAATGTCCAGTGAAACTAATTGGTGGTTGAAAGACTCCTTTTTCGGCACTTTTTAATCTGGTCTTGCAGGTTTGGGGCTCATGCCTGTGGACCAGGCAGGTATAGTCAATGTGCAGTTTGAACACTCAAAATGGTGGTTGAAAGCTCTTTTCACGGAACTTTTTAATCTGGGGTCATGCAGGTTTGGGGGCTCTTGCTGTGGCCCAGGTCAGGGAGATAGTCAATGTCTAGTGAATCTAAAATGGTGGTTGAAAGACGCTCTTTTTTCCGGCACTTTTTAATCTGGGGTTCATGCAGGTTTGGGGCTCATGCTGTGGCCACTGGTACACGGTATAGTCAATGTCAGTGAAACTAAAACTGGTGGGTGAAAGACTCCTTTGTCCGGAACTTTTTATTCTGGGTTATTGCTGGTTTGGGGCTCATGCTGTGGCCCAAGGACAGGTATAGTTCAATGTCACAGTGAACTAAAACGGTGTTTGAAAGACTCCTTTTCCCGGCACTTTTTAATCTGGGGGTCATGCAGGTTTGGGGCTCATGCTGTGGCCCAGGACAGGTATAGTCAATGTCCAGTGAATCTAAAATGGTGGTTGAAAGACTCCTTTTTTTCTGGCACTTTTTAATCTGGGGTCATGCAGGTTTGGGGCTCATGCTGTGGCCCAGGACAGGAATAGTCTATGTCCACTGAAACTAAAATGGTGGTTTAAAGACTCCTTTTTCCGGCACTTTTTAAATCTGGGGGTCATGCAGGTTTGGGGCTCATGCTGCGTTCCAGGACAGGGATATTCAATGTCCAGTTCAAGTAAAATGATGGTTCAAATCATACTGCCTTCTGGCACTTTTTAATTTGTGGCTGGGTCATGCAGGTTTAAGGGTCATGCTGTGGTGCAAGACAGGGATAGTGAATGGTCTGTGATTTTTTTTCTGTGGCTTTTATAACCTAAGTGTGTTGCCTAAGATGTAGCACGTATCCATTTGACTGTTGTGGATGTTAATTCCAGCTTCTCCAGCCCTGTTTGGATGTAAGAATGAAGGTGTTGTTGCTCTCCCATAGACTTTAATGGTCATCGATCATAATCTACCATCGACCATCGAATATCTTGTCGATGATAGTCGGCTATCGTCAACGTAATCGCTCAACACTAGTGGCAACGAAGAGGTGGGACAGACATCCCCTGCTTCTTGCAGTATTGATGTGGAGAGTGGCATGGGAGGTCATGTTGTGAGGGATCAGCCTCTGCAAACCAAGACCGTTGAGGAGGACAGCAGTGAAGATCCACTGCCTGACGCGCAAACTGACGCCATCTTCTCCTGATGATGATGAAGCCCTTGCTTCACCCAGCTCCCAAGTGCAATCGGCTACATCATCGTCAGGAGAAGATGGCATCAGTTTGCGCGTCAGGCAGTGGCGCAGCCAGCAAGTCCGTAGTGTGGCCGTAAGTCAGCAGGGTAGCAGCAGTGCGAGGTTGGGAGCCAAAGGGCCATGGGGTAGACGACCCTCTTTGCAGGTCCAAGAAAGTAGCAGCACAGGGGCTCACCGAGGCAGCGGTGGTAGTAGTCACTCAGTGCGGAGCGTTGGCGGCAAAACCACCTATTCCGCGGTGTGGCAGTTCTTTGCTAAGACACCGGAGGAGCCGAAAATGGGTATATGTAGAATCTGTGTGCAGAAAGTGAAGCATAGCCAGGGAGCTAACGTTGGCACCACGGCCCTGCATCAACACATGCAGCATCACCATCCGGTGGCCTGGGAGAAACGTGGCTCAGATGTGGCAATCCATCCTGCCGCCTCAGCAAGAGCAGTAGCAACGCCCACTGGCGCGCTTGCCATTGCAGCCAGTCAAGGCTCCACCACCTCTGCAGAAGGGAGCTGTTTGTCTTTGCCATCATCTCCCAGTCCAGATGCTCCTGCTCCTCGCTACACATGGCGCCAGCAGTCGTTCAATAAGGCGATTGCAAAGAGTCATCAGTATGCATCCAACTATCCTAAGGTGCAGAAGCTGACCGTGCTCCTGTCCAAGTTGTTGGTACTTCAGTCCCTCCTTTTCCAAGTGTTGGACTCTGCACCGTTCAGAGAACTAGTGGCTTTCGCTGAACCGAGGTGCAGAATCCCAAGCCGTAATTTCTTTTCGAAAAGGCAATACCAGCCCTTCACAAATATGTAGAACAGAAGGTGGGCCAGTCCTTGAGCTTATCGGTTTGTTCCAAGGTGTACGGCAGCGCGGACGTGTGGAGCTGTAACTACGGTCAGGGCCAGTACATGCCCTTTACGGCCCACTGAGTGAATGTGCTTCCTGCCCAGCCACACCAACAACAAGGATCTTAAGAACATTCTGAAAATGGCCAGGAAATTGTGCATGCACTTCATCCATTCCTACAAGCCAGGCACACCCTCCTCGAGTTGCAGTGGCAGAACGGCCTCCCCCAACACACGCTGATATGCGATGTTTCCACCCGTTGGAATTCCAGCCTGCACATGTTAGACCGACTGTATGAACAGAGAAAAGCCATTAATGATTTTTGATGATCCAGGTGGATAGGAGTAGTCCCCTGTGTAACTTTGATGTCAGCCAGTGGCAGCTCATGTGTGACACCTGCTGTTTGCTGAGGCCGTTTGAGGAGGCGACGTTATTTGTCAGTCGCCAGGACTACGGGATGAATAATGTCATTCCACTGCTTCATGTCCTGGAACAGATGCTGAAAAATCTGTCTGGGCAGGGGACTATAGACGTGGCGACTACATCTCGCAGCCATATGAGTCCGGTGGGGACTGAACTGGAGGAGGAGGAGGAGGACATTGGAGCACATGCATTGTCTGGTGAAATGAGTGTTTTTTCTACCCAGGTGACAGGAGGAGCAGGAGCAGCTGGAGGAGGTAGATGGAGATGAGGAAGACGAGGCAGATGATCCCAAAGCACCATAGCAGTATACAGTGGAGATGGAGGCAGGGAGTCCCTCAGAGTCACTTGCGCAGATGGCCCGCAGCATGCTGATTCGCCTGGCTAGTGACAGCCGAATAGTCACCATCTGGGAGAGGGATGACTTCTGGCTCTCCACCCTCTTGGATCCTCGCTACCGGTCCAAAATGGGAGCCTTTTTTCCAGCTTCTGAGAAGGAGGACAAACTCAAATACTATAAGGAAATCCTCTGTAGTCAGTTGGCTGCTGCCTATGTGTAGCATGGTCCATCCTCTGATAGGTCTGCCTGGGGGGGTTCCTCAGTGCTCACATACCACTGCCACGGCTGCTGTGGGAAGGTGAGGGGGTGGGAGCAGTACCAACTCCATCAGCAGCAACCTAAGTCTGGAGTCACTGATGAGCAGCTTCCTTCACCCGCCTAGTGAGAAGGGCACTCACCAGCAGCAGCAGAATGACGTGGAGCAGACCCTGAACCAACAGGTCGTGGTCTACTTGGACAGCACTCTGCCACCCCAGTTACAAGATCCGCTGGACTACTGAGCAGTCCAACTGGATGTGTGGCTGCAACTTGTCGAATTTGCAGTGGAGACGCGGTCCTGCCCAGCCAGTAGTGTGGCATCAGAGCCTGTGTCCAGTGCGGCGGGGGCCATCGTTACCTCAAGGAGAACCCACTTGTCCTCCGGAAATGTGGAGCGACTGACCTTTGTCAAGATTAATCAGGCGTGGATCGGCCAGGATTTCCACACACCAATGCCTTAGGCATCAGATTACATCAGCCATGACGCCTCACCAAAAACTTTGAGAAATGAGTCTGGATTCAAACTACCTGCCTCAGCCAATATTCTGATGCCGCCACCCGCCTGATGCCACACATCTGCTGCCAGTTGCTCCATCTGCCTACCACCATCTTTACCAGGGACTGTTATTGCCACCCACCTCCACACTCTGTCATTGTGCCACTCTATGACCTCATGCTGCTGCTGCTGCTGCCACCCACCTCCACACTCTGTCATTGTGCCACTCTGTGGCCTACTCCTCTTTGTGCCACCTCCAGAATGTCATTGTGACACTGCCTGACCTCATGCTGCTGCTGTGGCTGCTGCCGTGACCTCCACACTCATTGTGCCACTCTGTTGCCTTCACATGCTGCTGCCAAGTGACCGCTGTCTCACTGGAACACCCTATGGTTTCCTGATGCTGTTTCCACCCTTACCACTCTATGATGTTGCCACTATGTTTAGTTTTCTCCATCTTTTCACCTGTCAGAAGGAATGGGAAGGATCAGGATTGTCTAGCCAAAAGCAGGAGTGGATGCAGAACACAGTAGACATGCAAATATTCCATTTACTGGTCATCTCTGTTTTGGATCAACTCCTGTTTGTTTTTGGCCTTAGCAATACTGATGGATTATTGACCGATTGAAAGCGGACACTGACGGATGAAAGGAAGGACAAAATGATCAGAGACGTCAACGCAAAATTACTGCCGACACCCTCTCCACTCATTCGGGGGGCCTCTACATGTATCAGCGTTAGCCCTCAGCTTGCTCCTTTCCAACTGGCGCTGCCATGACTTTATCAGGCTGCATTCCCGCTGTTGCCCCCGTAAGTGCCCAGGGAATTGAAGGGTGAAGCGATTCTAATAGCAGCGGCAGTCATGTGCGTGTCATACTAAAACACAGCATTGTATGAAGACCAAACCAAGCTCCCTCTGCATACTTAAGCATGGGACAACGTTCTACAGCACCTACAGGCTCTGTGCAGTCAGGAAATAGCTGTTTTTTAAAACGATTCGTCCCGAAGTAATTCGGGACTAAACAGATTTTGTCGGAAAATTGAAGTCGACAAATCGAATTTTTGAGAAATTCGCCCATCTCTAGTTATAGTATGTAGTCAGACAACAAAAGAGACATATCTAAAGCAAGGTTCCCACCTTAGATTTTGGTGGCATACTACTAAGCTATGGCATTAAAGTGGGACACAGTTGAATTCAGAAGTTTATATACACAATATAAAAAGGCACATATACATGTTTTTCTCACTATCAGACATGAAATCAGAACAAACCTTCCCCGTTTTAGGTCAATTAGAATTACCAAAATAATTTATATTTGCCAAATGCCAGAATAATGAGAGAGATAATTTTTTCAGGCATTTTTATTTCTTTCTACAAAGTCAGAAGTTTCCATATACTAGGATTACTATGCATTTAAACAATTTGGGACAGCCCATATGATGATGTCATGTCCTTGGAAGCTTATGATATGTTTATTGGCAAAATCTGAGTTAATTAGAGACACGCCTGTGGATGTATTTTGTAATTCACACCAGAAACACACTGCTTCTGTGTTTAACATCATGGGAAAGTCTAAAGAAATAAGCCAAGATATAAGGAAGAGAATTGTGGACTAGCACAAGTCTGGATCGTCCTTGGGTGCAATTTCAAGATACCTAAAGGTGCGTTGTTCATCTGCACAAACAATATTGGATTGTACAGCCATCATATCACTCAGGAGGGAGATGGGTTCTGTGTCTCAGAGATGAACGTGCTTTGGTCAGACATGAGCATATCAACCCAAAAACAAAAGCAAAAGACCTAGTGAAGATGCTGGCAGAAGCTGGTAAGATTGTGTCTACTGTGAACAAGTACTGTATCAACATGAGCTGAAAGGCCACTCTGCCATGAAGAAGCTATTACTCCAAAAGAAACATATAAAAGCCAGATTAATGTTTGAAACTGCACACAGGAACAAAGACCTACATTTCTGGAGACATGTTCTATTGTCTGACAAAACTAAAATTTAACCATTTGGCCATAATGACCATCGTTAAGTTTGGAGGAAAAAGGGAGAAGCTTGGAAGCATAAGAACACCATGTGAAACACGTGGGGGGCAGCATCATGTTTTGGGGTTATTTTGCTGCAGGAGGGACTGGTGCACTTCACAAAATAGATAGCATCATGAGGAAAGAAGATTATGAAAACAACATCTTAAAACATCAGCCAGGAAGTTAAAGCTTGGGCAGAAATGGGTCTTCCAAATGGACAACGACCCGAAGCATACTGCCAAACCGGTTACAAAGTGGCCATCACACAGCTCTGATCTCAGTCCTATTGAAGATTTATGGGCACAGCTGAAAAGGAATCAAGGCGACCTACAAACATGGCTCAGTTACACCAGTTCTGTTGGGAGGAATGGGCCAGAATTCCTACAAACTCTGAGAAGTTTGTGGATGGATATCCCAAATGTTTGACCCAAGTTATAAATTTTAAGGGCAATGCTACCAAATACTAATGAAACATATGTAAACTTTTGACTTTGCAGAAAGTAATAAAAATTCCTTTAAAAAATTCTCTCTCCTTCATTATTCTGGCATTTGGCAAATATAAATATTTTTGGTAATTATAATTGACCTTAAATGGGTAAGGTTTATTCTGATTTCATGTCAGATAGTGAGAAAAATATGCATATGTGTCTTTCTATATAGTGTATGTAAACTTCTGGTTTCAACTGTAGGTGCGAGTCCCACCTTCTTCACCCGCACCTATCTCAGGAATGGAAAAAAGTAATGGAGAAGAATGTAGAACTGGTCACATTTGCACAACACTTTCCATTCTGTTTCATGAGAGCTCTAAGAAACAGGTGAGTGTCTTGACCAGCTGTGCATAGAACTCCCACAGAACAGAACTGAGAATGGATATCCTAGCAATTTGCCATCAAAGTCTATTGTGGGACAACATCTTTAAGTAATATTGTAACTGGAAATCTGTCTTCATTACTGTCCAAAGATAGATGACCAGTAGAATATAGATTTTATTACCAGGTATACAATACCTAATCGTATTACATTGTAATCACAGTTATCTGGTGTTTTGCTGTTGGGTGATTTCCCATATTTCCCTAATATAAGAAAATGCAGGTTGAAATAGAGATCTATGCTTATAGGAAACCTGTCACTTTGAATATGCTATTTGATCTGCCAGCAGCCTGTTATAGAACAGGAGGAGTAGAGCAAATGGATATATAGTTTTGTGGGGAAAGATTTGGTTAAACTTGCAATTTATTAATTTAAATGCCTTATTTTTCTGAGTTAAGGAGTCCAGTGGGCGGTCTTATTAGTGATTGACAGACATCGCTATCTACACACTCACACAAGGAAGGCTGTCAATCACTGATAAGACCTCCCACTGCACTAGAAGTTCTTCTGAACCTTTCCGAACAGAACTATATATCAATTTGCTCAACTCCTCTCGCTCTATACTTTGCTGCCTGCAGATCCGATAGCATGCTCAATGTGACAGGTTCCCTTTAAATTGATCTACATTTATTTACCACTCTGTAAGAAGAAATTCATCTTTTGTTGTAGCAAATTTTCACAGAATCATCTATCTGTATTTATGATGCATCGTCTGTGGTCAGTTGGGGACATGGCCTTCATTCCCCTCTAGTCAGAGCTTGTCTTTATGTTCAGATGACCAGAGCGGGACCCATTGTCATCCAGTTTTAGTCAATAATGGACACATTGCAAATCTGGGTGCCCATTTGATGCAAGGTTCCAAAGTGCAACAACAACCATCCTACATGGATAAAGACAGGTACACCACTTTGTAGTAGCTGATGCTTTTGGTTATTAATTAACATGGCTTTTCCTATTTTCCTATTTATGGGTACACACTTGACTTTCATTAGCTTATGGCTAATGCTGTTTACTGCTCTTATTACTACTGTTTACTACATTTAATAAAAATTACCCATCATGTCCTTCTTAGTCATGAGCACCACTGTAGGGAACACACACAAACGGAAAACATCTTTGTTAGGATATGCTCCTGCAAGTTTCAGGTGAACATGTTCAGCAAATGGGCCAGGAAAACTCCCATTGCATAAGCCAAATGCAGCTATGAATATAGCAGAATTTAGCTTTACCAAGCTATTATGGCTTTTCGTTTTAGCTACTCTTATCTTTAAACAAAGGGCACTGAAAAGCATTGAAACAGTTGTGATAAATTTCTGTGCCATGATATTATGCTGCCTTATCTGTCAAGTTAATCTTTGCTACATCTGTTTAGGCCCCCAGAAGCCAATAGACTGTCCTTTTTGTCTATATCAGAATGGTGTACATCAGTATACTACACTTTACAATCTACGGCTGCAAAAATACACAACATGGGGTTCACATGTAGCCACCACTGTAGCAAACATCAGAGCTATATGACACGGAATACAAAGTATAGTGTGAACATAGCCATACTCTTTAATAGTGTTGATCGAATTGCTCTAGAAAATTTAAATTCTAGCAGAACTTTGTTTTAGAACTCAAACTGAACATTTTACGGTTCGTTCGAGTAAAGTTCTAGTACTAGTTCGACACGCCATTTTCAGTTTCGTTTTTATTGGCTTTCTGCCCTGTTGGTGGCCTTCCAATCACCTTGATGCACTTGGCCATCCAATCAATGCAGCGCACAGAGAAGTGTCAAGAACGTCATCGCCGAGGTATAGGGCTCTCTATATATTTCACTGTATTGCCTTGCGAATTACATTTTCAGCTCACTCTCTGTACAGACTGCTCTTAGTTAGTTAGATTACATTTTCCTCTCCACAGACATCAATAGTTAGGGAGTTTGGTATTGGTGGCTGCATCTTTCCCACACCCAGAAGCTGTTATTTGGTGACATTTGCAGGCTCACATAATGCCTAACTCTCATATACATGGATGTATATTATACAGAGTGCTTAGATTTGCTAAATCGTACTCAGTGACAAAAAGTTCAGTTTTTTACAGTCTTGGGGGCTCAGTAATTATATAGCACACCATCTCCAAATCTTCTATGTGTCAAAGGGGCTTTTGGGCCCCCTCAGGCTGCAGGGCCCCGTAGCAGTTGCTTCTGCTGCCCCTCCTATAGCTACGTCCCTGCTTGCAAGCTGTCCTCATCTTTTCAGATAGCCATTGAAAGGAAAGTATTTTAGCCTCTCCATTTTTTTTCTGTCACCCTTTGAGCCAAATTTTCTTCACTAAGTTGTTCCACATATCCAGTTTACTGTTATGGATGGTATGTCCAGCTTCTCCTCACTTTTATAGGTATAAAAATTAACCAGAACATCTTCTCCCATTGACTTTAATGGGATTCGAAGTTCGAGTTCTAGTTCGAGTTCGAATAGAACTTCGAACCGAACTCACAAAAGTTGGAGGTTCTAATTGAGCTAGAACTTTTTACTGTTCGCTCACTACTCTTTAAGCCTTCTAGTCCTGGTAATATAATTAATATTTAGATATATACTTTACATTGACTGTAATTGTCCGTTTTATATTTCCCTACGCCATATTAATGCATTTTCCTCCTCCACAGATTTTTTTACACAATGTCTTGTTCCTGAAATTCATCTCTTGCAAATAGGCACTCAACAAATAAACCAAATTACATTGTTGTAAATGATAACTGCATATTGTAATGGCCCAAATTACTCTTATCTCTAGAGCACAGTATTAGGCTAGTCTTGCAAAATGCTGGTGCAGCAAGCCTTATAGATGTGATTTCAAGAGGCATAGACTTCTGTTGTCTTGGTGACTTGACAATAGCTGTCATGACTTGATGATTATTTAACGCTTTCAAATTCATTATCAACACAATACTGACCTGCTCTTATGCACCTGGAGAGCTGCAAAGTTCTGTAGGTCAATGGCAAAGTTCTGAAATGAAGCCTCAACTTCAAACACAGTCTTCTCAGGAATCATGCACAAGTGCTAAGTGTGTAGGACAATATGCTAAGAAGAACCCTGATGATTTGAGCACGGTATAGCAGGAAGTGATGGAAGGCGATGTGGCTGGTATGATAATGTTAGCCTGGACAAAGCCAAGATGGGGGGAGCATTGCTGAGCTTGGACCAGGAGCAGTTATAGCTTATAGGTTATAGGTCCAGTCAGGACTATAAAATTAGTCAGTTACCTGACCGACTAGAAAGTTAAGTCTTAGGGCATGTCCCCACGGCACGGGTTTTCGGACGGTTTTTCAGGCGGTTTGTGGTTTTGCACAACGGGCGTCTATGGAAAACCCGTGCAGCAGTCCCCACTGCACGGGTTTTCTGCCCGGCAGTTTTTCCGCCCACGGGCCACCCAAAAAACATTGATCATGCACATTCTTCTGTTCAGTTTTCGGATGGAATATGTGCATATCAATGTGAAGGGGGAGGGCCTTTCTCCGCTCATCGTGAAAAAAAGCCGCCCCCCCCCCCTGCGGCCATGGGAACGGCTGCAAAACAGGAAAAATACCGGTCGCATAAACCGACCGGTATTTATCCATTGCCGTGGGGATGCGCCCTTAAAGTGTTCCAGACTGATTAAGCTTGTCTTTCAAGAAGGAGTAATGAGAAGAGTAAGGCCATGGTGCTGACTGAGACAGTTGAGGACAGTTCTGCAACATTTAAGCACAGCACCACTTTATGTATGTTGAATCTGCCAAGAATTTATGCCTCGCTTGAGTTCTATAACCATAGCGTTTTTCATGCCTCTTAATGCATCTGCAACCACTAAGCTTTACACTCACCGGCCACTTTATTAGGTACACCATGCTAGTAACGGGTTGGACCCCCTTTTGCCTTCAGAACTGCCTCAATTCTTCATGGCATAGATTCAACAAGGTGCTGGAAGCATTCCTCAGAGATTTTGGTCCATATTGACATGATGGCATCACACAGTTGCCGCAGATTTGTCGGCTGCACATCCATGATGCGAATCTCCCATTCCACCACATCCCAAAGATGCTCTATTGGATTGAGATCTGATGACTGTGGAGGCCATTTGAATACAGTGAACTCATTGTC
Source organism: Phyllomedusa bahiana (assembly GCA_025379985.1). Taxonomy (NCBI): domain Eukaryota; kingdom Metazoa; phylum Chordata; class Amphibia; order Anura; family Hylidae; genus Phyllomedusa; species Phyllomedusa bahiana. Next base: position 13,777 of record JAODAL010023300.1, on the reverse strand, counting down.
ATGTTCAAGAAACCAGTCTGAGATGATTCCAGCTTTATGACATGGCGCATTATCCTACTGAAAGTAGCCATCAGATGTTGGGTACATTGTGGTCATAAAGGGATGGACATGGTTAGCAACAATACTCAGGTAGGCGTGGCGTTGCAACGATGCTCAAATGGTACCAAGGGGCCCAAAGAGTGCCAAGAAAATATTCCCACACCCATGAAACCACCACCACCAGCCTGAACCGTGATACAAGGCAGGATGGATCCATGCTTTCATGTTGTTGACGCAAATTCTGACCCTACCATCCAAATGTCGCAGCAGAAATCGAGACTCATCAGACCAGGCAACGTTTTTCCAATCTTCTACTGTCCAATTTCGATGAGCTTGGGCAAATTGGAGCCTCAGTTTCCTGTTCTTAGCTGAAAGGAGTGGCACCCGGTGTGGTCTTCTGCTGCTGTAGCCCATCTGCCTCAAAGTTCGCCGTACTGTGCGTTCATAGATGCTCTTCTGCCTACCTTGGTAGTAACTGGTGGCTATTAGAGTCACTGTTGCCTTTCTCTGATCTCGAACCAGTCTGCCATTCTCCTTTGACCTTGGCATCAACAAGGCATTTCGCCCACAGGACTGCCGCTCACTGGATGTTTTTTCTTTTTCGGACCATTCTCTGTAAACCTAGACATGGTTGTGCGTGAAATCCCAGGAGATCAGCCAGTTTCTGAAATACTCAGACCAGCCCTTCTGGCCCCAAAACAACCATGCCACGTTCAAAGGCACTCAAATCACCTTTCTTCCCCATACTGATGCTCGGTTTGAACTGCAGGAGATTGTCTTGACCATGTCTACATGCCTAAATGCACTGAGTTGCTGCCATGTGATTGGCTGATTAGAAATTAAGTGTTAACGAGCAGTTGGACAGGTGTACTTAATAAAGTGGCCAGTGAGTGTATGTGCCTCTGTGTGTGAAGAAGACGATACATAAAGTTAAAGGGTGACATGTCCCATTAGGGCTGCACCATGTTTTTAGTGTATTTTGCACCAAAAACCTGTTGACACCATAATCTCTATATAAATTAACTGTCGTACACCAAAACTAGGTGCATTTGACACTTTTGAATGTGCCTAAAGTAGGCGCATCAAGTATGCTAGCAATGATATGCTATGCGCCTTTTTTTTGGGTATACACCTAAATTAGGCGCATTAGATATGCTATTCAAGGAATACCACATGCCAGATTTTTGGCAGGTTTATTTATTCAGGCGCATTATACACTCATTTAATGCGCCTTAAAATTGGTGTGGAAGTGCCTCTTTTCTGACATGTCGCCCAAAGTGTTTAAACTTAAAGAAGCACTTCAGCTTAGGCTATATTTAAGAGTATGTTCACACGACGTAATGTCGGTTCATATTTCAGCGCACAATTGCGCTTCAATACATCTGAAGTATAGGCCAATCTCACTGAGAGCTATGATCACCTGTTCTTCCCCCAGTGCACAATACGCGCCCGGGGAAAGAACTGACCTATCAATTCTCCCTGGCGAATATGTGTTGGGGAGAATGAATGTCAGTGAGAGCTTCAGAGGGATGCTGTGCCAAGCATGTCCTGCTGAAGCTGCGGGCATGTAGTGGTGCGCAAAGTACGTGCTGCTATACGCCCTCTATTTAATTGTGTGAACATTCACTAAAGAATAATGGGTTACCTGCCATCTTGATTCCTTCTTGCTCTCTGATATGTTACAGTCAACATTTCCCATTATGCCTATGGCTGTTTGGAGTGGCTAGAGTGTCATGACATTAGCACTGCTCTGGGTCCTGTCCAAGGGCAACAAGTAATACATTAATTAGAGGCATAGAGGCTTCTTGTGATTTCCGCCTGTTAGCTCTTACAAGCAAGAAACAGGCTATAGGTGCCTCTAGTAGGTTTACAATGGAGATTCCACACTCAGCAGAGAGCAGAGACAGGCCATATAAGTCAGGAGAGTTTTATAATGCTGTAGTTATCATTGCAGAGACTTACCTATTAATATATCACTGCACTCCTGGTCTATTAGATAAGGCAAAAATGAGATCTTCAGCCTCACTGTAGGGGCATACAAAGTGAAGAGGAGGGTAGATCTGGTTAGTCTGGTTAGTTTGTCAGTCTGAGGACTGCCAAAAGGTATTTGATAAGTAACCTGCAGTTCACAGAAAGTGAACTACACAGGACAGACCACTGTTGTCACACATAAGAACGTGGATTGGACTGGTGGTCAGAGTTGGGGGTCACATGACTTAACTACTACTATAATGAAAGGGGTCAAAATGCATGGATGCAACTAAACTGTGATAAAACAAATTACACTGTTATAACATTGATGTGAGTGTAATGGGGGCTGGCGCGGGCACCTCTGGCCCCCGCAGCCGCCCCCCTGCCCGCAGGGGGTTCAGCGCGGGTGCCGCGGCTGCCTGTGACCATCCCCTTGCTGCCCGAGCGCCGGCTCACTTACCCGTCCACGCTCCTGTGTACACTGATCCTGCCTGTCCCGGCCGCCGTGTGCATACTCGCTGCCTAGGGCGCGCGCAACGGCTGGTCTGGTTTTTAAAGGGCCAGCGTCCGATAATTGGGTTTCTATTGCGAGCGTGGTCTATTTAAGGAATACACCCCCAGCACTCTCTGCTAGTTCGTTGGTGTGCGTTAGAAAATCTTGTGTGTATTAGAGTTCTGTTTGATTACCCGTGTACCAGTCTGTCCGCTATGTTTCCTGACCTTGCCTGTTTGCCGCCTGCCCTGACCTTCTGCCTGTCTCTGACCACGAACCTCTGCCACCCGTCCTGACCTTCTGCCTGTCCCCGACTACGCCTCTGGATTACGATTCTGTACCACGCAGTACCCCGGCCACCATCGCAAGCAAGTCACGTCAGGGGTAGCGACCTGGTAGCTTCACGTCGCAGCAAGTCCATCCCGCTTTGCGGCGGGCTCTGGTGACTACCGGGGGCCACTTAGACTCCGCTCCCTGGCGTGGCTAACACTATCATCGCTTGCGGTGGTCCAGCGAATCCACCATACCCGTTACAGTACGAACTGGCCATGCTTTCCGTCAGGGTACCTCTGCCTGAACTCCGGGACGTCACGATGGCCGTCGCTCAGCAGAGCCAGCATATTAACCAGCTCGCGGCCATGACGCAGAACCTTGCGGCCCGTATACCTCCGCCGGCAGCTGCTTCCGCCACGCCAGCACCAGTTGCTCCGGCTCCGGGACCATCTCTGCATTTGTCGCTTCCCTCACGCTATGATGGAGATCCGAAGAAGTGCAGAGGCTTCATCAGTCAATGCTCCATCCACATCGAGAAGTTGGGGCATCAATTCCCTACTGAGCGGACTAAGGTGGCCTTCATAATTAGCCTCCTAACGGGCGAAGCCCTGGCCTGGGCCACTCCACTATGGGACCGAGGAGATCCTTTGACGGCGAATCTACAAGCCTTCCTCCAGGGGTTCCGCACCATCTTCAAGGAACCTGGCCGCACCTCCTCCACTGCCGCAGCTCTGCTCCGTCTCCGTCAGGGTGACTCCACTGTGGGTCACTACTCCGTGCAGTTCCGCACCCTAGCCTCTGAGCTGGACTGGAATAATGAGGCTTTGGTGGCGACTTTCCGGCAAGGCCTTTCGGGGCGAATTAAAGACGAACTCGCTGGTCGTGACTTGCCATCTGCTCTGGACGACCTGATTCGGTTGGCTACCCAAATCGACATTCGGTTTGCCGAGAGACAACAAGAGCTCCGCCTCCAATGGGAGATCACCCTACCATGCCGGCTACCTTGTCTGGTTCCGGTGTTCCAACGACCTCCACTTCCTCCGCCATTGGTTCCTGCGGACGAACCCATACAAATCAAGAAAGCCCACCTGACCCAGGAGAAACGCTCGCAGCGTCGTCAGAGGCAGCTATGCTTCTACAGTGGTGGTCCTGGCCACTTCATTGGGGACTGTCCGGTGCGTCCGGGAAACCCTCTTCTAGGGCTCGCAGGAGAGGCATCCCTAGGTGTCAGTGTGGCCTCTCTCCGTCTGACCATTCCCATACTCTGTGGAATTTCGCCGGACAGCACCTTTCAAGCCACCGCCTTCCTGGATTCGGGGTCCACGGAAATTTTGTCAGCCAAGTTTCTGGTATCCAAGTTCCGTCCTCAGGGGACCCTCTGCAGAAACCCATGTTCGTTCTCCGTCAGTGGCGAATGCCTAAAGGACGCTATCCGGTTCTGCACTGCGCCCCTCACCTTGCAGATTGGCGCTTTACACAAGGAGACTTTAAGAATTCTCGTCCTGCCTCGTTCCTCCTCTGAAATCCTCCTGGGCCTCCCTTGGTTGCAAGACCATGCTCCGACCTTAGATTGGAACACGGGCGAAATTATCCGTTGGGGTCCGCGTGCCACTCGCGATGCCTTCCTGTACTCCGTCCGGCTTCACGACCCGCCTCTGTAAAGTCTACGAAGCCTCTGCCGGGTCTGCCCACTCCGTACCAGGATTTAGCCGACGTCTTTTCCGAAAGACAGGCCGAAACTCTTCCTCCGCACCGGCCTTTCGACTGTCCTATTGACCTGCAACCCGGTAGTACTCCTCCCGAGGCAAAAGTCTATCCTCTTTCTATCCCGGGGGACTAAGGCCCTGTCGGAATTTTATCCAGGAAAATCTCCGTTTAAAAGGCTTCCCTACACAAGTCTTCCTCGCCTGCGGGGGCGGTTTCTTCTTCGTTTGAAAAGAAAGATGGGACTCTCCGGCCCTGTATCGATTATCGGGAACTTAACAAAATTACTATAAAAAATCGATACCCCCTGCCTCTGATCTCAGAGCTTTTTGATCGCCTACGGGGCGCAAAATTTTTTCCAAGTTGGACTTACGTGGCGCATACAACTTGATTCGTATCCGTGAGGCGACGGGAAAGGAAGACGGCCTTTAATACCCGGAGATGGCCACTTTGAATATCTCGTCATGCCATTTGGCCTCTGCAATGCTCCGGCGGTGGTTCCAGAACTTTGTCAATGAGATCTTCCGCGATCTCCTCTACATTTGTCTAATAGTCTACCTTGACGACATCCTAATCTTCTGTCCGGCAGGTGCTCAAACGTCTCCGAGACCACCAGTTATATGCCAAACTGGAGAAATGCCTGTTTGAATGCACCTCACTGCCTTTCCTTGGATACATCGTCTCGGATCGGGGTCTCCAGATGGATCCCTCTAAGCTGTCTGCAGTCCTACAGTGGCCTCGACCAGTGGGCCTTCGCTCTATCCAACGTTTTCTGGGGTTTGCGAATTACTACAGACAGTTCATCCCACATTTCTCCATGCTTGTGGCCGAGCTGGTGGCCCTTACGAAGAAAGCTGCCAACCCCAAATCCTGGCCTCCAGAAGCCCAAGAAGAATTTGATCAGCTTAAGTCAGCATTTGCTTCTGCTCCTGTTCTGTCTCGTACGGACCCGCAGCGTCCGTTCGTCCTAGATGTGGACGCCTCCTCTGTAGGTGCAGGTGCTGTCCTCCTACAGAAGACCTCCTCTGAGAAACTACATACTTACGGCTTCTTCTCAAAAAGCTTCACCCCAGCCGAAAAGAATTACACTATTGGTGATCGTGAATTACTGGCCATTAAGTTAGCCTTAGAAGAATGGCGGCACTTGCTGGAGGGAGCTCGCCACCCCATCGATATATTCACCGATCACAAAAATCTTCTCTATCTGCAGTCTGCCCAACGACTGAACCCTCGGCAAGCCAGGTGGTCACTTTTTTTCGCCCGCTTTGATTTTCTTCTCCACTTTCGGCCAGCTGTGAAGAAGGTCAGTGCAGATGCCCTCTCTAGATCCTCGGACACAGTGGGCGTAGAACCGCCTCTGCAGCACATAATTCCTCCTGAACGTCTCCTCACGGCGGCCCCCGTGGATCTTTGACATCTGCCTCCTAGGAAGACCTACGTATGCCCTGCCATGCGGCTTCGTATCCTGAAGTGGGGACACGCCTCACGAACAGCGGGTCATCCTGAAGTCCATAAGTCCTTGCAGCTAATCTCCCGTTACTATTGGTGGCCCACTTTTGCTCAGGATATTAGAGACTTTGTTCTGGCATGTACCTCCTGTGCCCGTAATAAAGTCCCTCGTCTCAGACCCGCGGGCTTACTTCAGCCTCTTCCGGTGCCAGAAAGACCTTGGTCCCATGTAGCCATGGATTTTGTTACGGACCTCCCGGCCTCCTCTGAAAACACGGTCACCTGGGTGGTGACTGATAGATTTTCTAAAATGGGCTCACTTTTTTTCCCCTGCCCGGGTTGCCCTCTGCCCCCAGCACTTCCCAGCACTTTTTTCAGCACATTTTCGTCTACAACGGGCTCCCCTTTGCATATTTTTCGGATAGGGGGAGTCCAGTTTGTTTCGAGATTCTGGCGGGCTATATGTTTTCAGTTGCAGGTTCGCTTGATTCTCGTCGGCAAAACCACCCTCAACAAACAACGGGCAGGTAGAGAGGGTTAACCAGGTTCTAGGCACCTACCTTCAACATTTTGTGTCCGCCCGTCAGGATAACTGGTCTGACCTTCTCCGGGTGATAGGGTTTGGTTATCTGCCAAGTACATTCGCTTCAAGGTGCCCAGTTACAAGTTGGGCCCTAAGTATCTAGGTTCTTTTGTGGTACTTCGGCAGTTAAACCCGGTGTCCTACAAGCTCCGCTTGCTTCCCACTCTGCGTGTCCCGAACGCCTTCCATTTCTCTCTCCTCAATCCGGTGCTGCTGAATCTCTCTCGCCTTCTTCCGTGGCCGACTCTGAGAACATCTTTGAGGTCAAGGAGGTGCTGGCGGAGAAGACAGTGAGGGGGAAGCGGTTCTTTCTCATTAATAATAATAATAATAATCTTTATTTCTATAGCGCCAACACATTCTGCAGCACTTTACAAATTCAAGGGTAAACATACAGTCATTACACATTAAAAGTACTTACAAATGAGACACAAGGTGTGAGGGCCCTGCTCGTGAGAGCTTACAATCTATTAGGGTGTATGGGTGAAACATACGGTAAGAAGTGCCAAGTTTACAATGGTCCGGCCATGTTTCATAAATAGGGGGTGATTTACATGAAAAATGGATGAACCTGCCACCCAGACTGTACTCATTGACTGGAATGGGTTCGGGCCGGAGGAGCGTTCGAGGGAACCTGAGACCAACCTGTCACCTGACCTCCTCTCTAGGTTCCGATAAAAGAGGGGGAGACCTAAGGGGGGGTACTGTAATGGGGGCTGGCGCGGGCGCCGCTGGCACCCGTGGCCGACCCACCGCCTGCAGGGGGTCCGGCGCGGGTGCCACGGCTGCCTGCGACCATCCCCCTGCTGCCCGAGCGCCGGCTCACTTACCCGTCCACGCTCCTGTGTACGCTGATCCTGCCTGTCCCGGCCGCCTGTCCTGACCTTCTGCCTGTCCCCGACTACTCCTCTGGATTACGATTCTGTACCACGCAGTACCCCGGCCACCATCGCAAGCAAGTCACGTCAGGGGTAGCGACCTGGTGGCCTGACGCCGCAGCAAGTCCATCCCGCTACAGCGGGTCATAAATCAGGCACATTCTAGCACATGGGAACAGTTCTAGCTCAGGTAAACCACTTTAAAAGTGTTCTATCTGTTCCAACTGTAATGCACCTAGAAAGGCCATAGCGAAGCTATAAATATGTAGCTTCGCTACGGTTCTAGGGTGCCCTGCTGCCGGAGAGTGGAATGTGGAAGACTTAAAAATGTATGAATGGGGCTATGCCTGATATCGGGCTGAAAAGACGCCAGATATCTGGCGCAGCCCCGTTCATAAATGTCGCCGTATATGTGAACAAAAAACCCTGGAGTGCTTCTTTAATCCGGTCTGCAAGTCTAAACCTCTCGAAAAATTATGATGCAATAGTTTATCCTGGTTCAACTGGCCCAAAGGATGGCAGCAGGACAATTAAAACTATTAAAAAATATTATCTGTCTTGGGAAAAGTTGCCAAAAACTAGAGGGCTTTAACTACATCCACATAAATGTCTCAGGTGAACAATCTACTGAAGCCCTCTGAGATACATGTTTTTGCTCAGACAGGCAGTAGAAAAACTCCACTTAACCAAGTATTGTATTATTCATACATAAACATCTGCTTTCTTCAATCGATAATTAAAATCAGAGAAGACTATTAATAAAACATTTCATGTTTTATTACATTCCAGAAGAATTTCATATAATCACAACTTAGCTTGTAAAAACAGCAGAGAATTCTGAGTAACCTGGGCCCCAGAGCCAACGCTGGCCTATCTACCAATGTCATCATAAGCTGCCCTGTATCATAATGGCAATGGCATGATGTACGGCTTCTCCATACACTATGGAAATGAAGTATGACTTTATATAATAAGATTTGTGTTTTTCTACCAGTATTTAGTCCTTATGCTGACAACTTATTCTATTGCTTTTATGTTTAAATAAATAGAAATTGATAGGGGCCGAGGTACAGTTGTAACCTCTGCACTACTTCTGTGCCACTACTAAGGACTAACTCGTCTTATATGGCTACTTTTTTTTCAGTAATATTGGTAGTCAAAGTTGTGTTCTAAGATAAAGCATTAAAGGGGATTTATCGCTTCATCAGTTCGTCTGTTTCATTGTACTTTCAGTTTCTCAGCTCTTCATATCCAAGGGTATTTCTTCCTCTCCCAGCTGGGTGTTTCTTAACTGAAGGGGGATGACATCACCCCCCCCTTCACTGTTCATGCTCCTTCCCGAGTCAGTGTGTTTGTTTGAGATCAGTGGGAGGGGATAGCACATCTGAGTCTCTGTCTGAGTCCACATGTCACTGTGTCGTTCCTCTCCCTATGCAGTCTTATTTTGTAAGAGCTGTTAGTTTACATACCGCAGCCCTGCATTCAGTATAGACAGTCTTCTATGAACTCAGAGCACTGATCTCTTCTCCTCGCACAGCTGGAGGTTTGTTACAGTTGAATTCAGTCTTCTATTAACTCATCCAGAGCAGCACAGATCTGTCTCCCTTCTATGTTTAAACGCAGGAGCATTAGGCACCGAGCACAATTCTGCTGTTTTCTGATTGTAGAAGCAGCTGCAGTGTTACTGTGGAGCTGCTGGCTGTGCAGAGCAAAATATTGCTGGACCTTTATTCTGAGTGAGAGAGGCAGGAATGCACGCTCCCACGAATACGAGCGGGCGCCAGACAGAATGTAAATTAGTAGAGCCGGCAGCAAATTAAATGAAAGGAGGTGGAATCCGACCGGTACTGGGGAACAGTGTTTACAGAAACGAAGATAAGGGAGACAGTGAAAACAAGACAGCTTTGCTAATGACATCCAATTGCAAAGTTTCTTGGTTCACTGTCCCCTTATTCTGAAGACCATTTAATGAAATGATAAAACCCCTTTAATGGCTTTTGGATGAAGATGGCCCTTAGCAGGTTCCACCATGTTTTAGTTCCTGACAAAAAAAAATCCTGACATGTCTAAGTTTGTTTAAAAGGGAGATAGATAGATAGATAGATAGATAGATAGATAGATAGATAGATAGATAGGCATTGTTGTGATACAGAAATTGCTACAACACCCTCATTCCACTGACCACTGGAGATCCTGGTGGTTAGGTTCCCATATATCACATATTGAATGCCATCAATGTTATACTCTGGGAAAACCCCTTTAAATGTTGTTTTGCACATTAAGATCCTGTTCATAATACCACAATGGTTTTCAAAGGAATGGAAACCATGATGGCAGTGCCGAATCCACTAGGCAACGGATGCTAATGGCACTTATCAGCCTTCCTTGACTTATCATGGGATCTGCAAGTTTATCTTAATGTGTCTGTTGTCTTGATAGGAATAACAGTACAGAACGTTTTGCTGTACCTAGTAGAGATGAGCGAGCAGTAAAAAGTTCTAGTTCGATTAGAATCTCGTACTTTAGTGTTTTCGGTTCGAGGTTCTATTCGAACTAGAACTCGAACTTGAACCCCATTAAAGTCAATGATGTTCTGTATAATTTGTATACCTATACAGGTGAGGAGAAGCTGTAATCACCATCCATAACAGGTGCAGCGGTAGCAACTGCTATGGGACCCTGCATCCTGAGGGGGCCCAAAAACCCCCTTTGACACATAGGAGATTTGGAGATGGTGTGTTATACAATTACTGAACCCCCAAAACTGCAAAAACTGAACTTTTGAGTATAATTTAGCAAATCCAAGCATTCTATATAATATATATCCATGTATATGAGAGTCAGGCGTTATGAGAACCTGCAAATGTCGCCAAATAACAGCTTCTGGGTGTGGGTAAGATGCAGCCAGCAATACCAAACTCCCTAACTATTGCTGTCTATGGAGAGGAAAATGCTATCTATCTAACTAAGAGTAGTCTGTACAGTACAGAGAGTGAGCTGAAAATGGCATTCACTAGGCAATACAGTGAAATATATATAACATGGTCATGTGATTTTAGCAGCCAATGAGAGTCCTACACCTCAGCGATGACGTTTTTACACTTCTCTGTGCTCTGCACTGATTGGTTGGCTGCCAAAAGCGCAGAAAGGTGATTGGATGGCCACCAAAAGTGCAGAAAGGTGATCGGATGGCCGCCAAAAGTACAGAAAGCTGCTGAAAACTAAACTGAAAAAGGCGTGTCAAACTAGAACTAGAACTTTACTCAAACGAACAGTAACATGTTCGGCTTGAGTTCTAAAAATTCATGAAGTTCTACTAGAACTTAACTTTTCTAGAACAGTTCGATCAACACTAATACCTAGGCTAGGCTGCGGTCATGTTGATCATGACAACTAATAAGTCTTAGCTGGGTAGTTATCTCCTGGTCCCAGCCACTGAAGTCAGATGCCAGCTGTAGCTAACAGCCGGCACCAACCATGTATGGAATAGGCTCAGTACAAAAGCTCACTCTATGCATCCTGTCACACACTTCTGTCACTCCCTACCTAGATGTAGGGTCTGCGTGGCAGGTTCATCCACATTTTATGTAAACTACCCCATATTTATGTAACATGTAGCACTCAATACCATTCATCTCAGCCATACACTCTAATAGATTGTAAGCTCTTGTGAGCAGGGCCCTCACACCTTGACCACATGTATGAAAACTGTCTAGACTTTCTTTGTTGCCCATAGCCACCAATTACAGTTTCCCTTTAATTTTTTCAGAACACTATAATGAAAGGAGAGCTCTAGTTGGATGCAATGGGCAACAAAGAGAGTTTTAGACTTTTTCATACATGTGGCGTCTGTTGGCTGCAGGTATACACTGTGACATTGTTTGTGCACTGCTAAGATTTTATGTCTACAATAAAGCTGTATTTTTACCGTGACCGGAATTTGGAGTCCTTTGCGGTGCAAGCCTCGCTTTGGGATAGCACCTGGATATCCGGTTTGGATTTCTGTCTATACCGCTTGGCCGGCGGTGTCCGGCACGGAGCCAGAACACAGTACGGACCCACAATTAGGAACAAGGACTAGCCCAGAAAATAGGTGAGCTTTTTTCACATATTTCTTCCTAAAGTGAAACAGTTTATTGCCAAAATGAACTTGGTGACTACCAGCCAGGCTCGGACTAGCCCACAGGGGAATAGGTGAAACCACTGGTGGGCCACTGAGCATAGCAGATCTGAGGTTGGTATTCAACTGCATATACATCCTCAGAAGAAGAAAGAGAGAAAGAAAGCAAGACTCAAAGTATGAGAGGCATGTACAGACACATACAATGGCTGTCGGGTGGGTCCCTAAAATAAACAACTCAACTGGTGGGCCATAGAATCAACTCCACCTGTGGGCCCTAGACCTCCCAGTCCGACACTGCTATCAAACATATGTGCAACAAAATAGTTCAGTGAACCCTACTCCGTATGAGGCTCCAAAGAAGACGGATGTCAAACCACCTCTGCTAATGAAGTTGCATTCAGTTTTTACAGCAGTATTAGAATTGGACCTCATCTGATTGACAAAGATTTGCATTTTCCAATGAGTCACATTTTCTGCTTCATCGAACATATGGACTTCGACGTGTCAGGCAAGAAACATCAGAGAACAAACACTCTGCCAACCATTGTTGGAAGAACATAAATGGTAGTGGCAGCATTATGCTCTAGGGCAGCGGTCCCCAACCTTTTTCCACCAGGGACCGGTTTTATACCAGACAATTTTTCCACTGCCCGATGGGGGCGTGGTTATTAGGGGCAGAGTTATTAGGGGCGGGGTTATTGACGGGGTTGGATGTTTAGAATCACACACAAAGAAAACCCCCCCAATAAAGTGTATACTGTGTCATTTGTAGGTATAGTATGGGGTAACCAGTATTTTATAACAGCAGACTGATTGTCAGCTCTGTGAGTCAGTATTGTATCAATGCTGATCCACAGAGGTGACAGTCAGTCTGCAGTAATATTGATCAGCATTATTTATATATATATATATATATATATATATATATATATATATAATATATATATATATATATATATATATATATATATATATAATATACATATGAAATCATCTCCGTCATTATAGAGATATATGCCCCCTGTAGTAATGATATATAAATACATGCCCCTCCAGTAATAAGATAAATACATGCCCCCCTCCAGTAATGATGGATAAATACATGCCCCCTCCAGTAATGATGGATAAATACATGCCCCCTCCAGTAATAAGATAAATACATGCCCCCTCCAGTAATAAGATAAATACATGCCCCCTCCAGTAATGATGGATAAATACATGCCCCCTCCAGTACTAAATACATGCCCCCTCCAGTAATAAGATAAATACATGCCCCCTCCAGTAATAAGATAAATACATGCCCCTCCAGTAATGATAGATAAATACATGCCCCCTCCAGTAATAAATACATGCCCCCTCCAGTAATAAGATAAATACATACCCCCTCCAGTAATAGATAAATACATACCCCCTCCAGTAATAAGATAACTACATGCCCCCTCCAGTAATGATGGATAAATACATGTCTCCACCAGTAATAAGATAAATACATGCCCCTCCACTAATGATAGATAAATACATGCCCCCACCAGTAATAAGATAAATACATGTCTCCTCCAGTAATAAGATAAATACATGCCCCCTCCAGTACTAAATACATGCCCCCTCCAGTAATAAGATAAATACATGTCTCCTCCAGTCAGGGGCGTAACTAGAGAAGCCAGGGCCCCATAGCAAACTTTTGGATGGGCCCCCCCCTCCCTGACCGCGACCATGTACCAGGACATGCTGTTAGATAATGTAGATAATACAAGGGGCAAATACCTCACCATACATATCACCATCATACTGCTACCAATCAAATCCACTATACCAAAACCAACATTACCAATAACGCTATTACATAAGGACCTGATTATACCACCAGAACACGACCACAAATTACCACCACATAGTGACTGAATAATAACCCTACACTATTACTGATCAGTACACACAAAGACCAATACTGTCTAATAATAATAATAATAATAATATATAATAATATAGTGACCATAAAGTGGTATATACTAGTGTACACAGGCTCTGCAGACTGTATATAACCACCATACAGTGACCATATAGTGGTAGACAGCAGTGTACACAGGCTCTGCAGACTGTATATTACCTCCATACAGTGACCATATAGTGGTAGACAGCAGTGTACAACCCCGGCTCTGCAGACTGTATATAACCACCATAAAGTGACCATATAGTGGTAGACAGCAGTGTACACAGCCTGTGCAGACAAATTTTAAATGATTACATGCAGCATCTTGTGACTC